>JAMKCH010009899.1:0-38865 GCA_023653785.1 Ophioderma brevispina | reverse complement strand
CCACTTCACTCGCTGATAGACAACAGCGAATAGAGATCGCTATCAGGTGTGATGAACAGAGTATATGTCGACATAAAGAAACGAGATAGCCAATACAACGACTCTAGTCGTTAAATATCTTCATCCAACCTTTTTAGTGAAGTGAAATTTAATGAAAGTTGCAAGATTTGTACTTAAGATTTGACGGGGTGACTTAAGTCCTGAGTTGTTGCCAGGTGATTAATGAAAGCTTTTAGCTTGTATTTAAAAATGGATATTACTGGTGCTAGAGGTAGAAGAGTGTTTTTTAGCGAAAGCACCGGTGTGAAAATTGGAGGTGAGATGTTGTCAGTGGTCAAAATTTGAAGGCAACAAAAATGTCGTAGCTGATGTACACATACGTTGTGGGACTTCACATACTACTGTTAAAGGATACTGTTAAAGAAAACGTCATGTGAAGAAGTTCTAATTATTGGGACTGGGGGGGGGAGGTGGCAGTTGTGGCAATTTCTGGAACAAGGATGCTGACATACTGCCAGCATGTACCAAACTTGAAAAGATGTTGTCATCAGCTCACAGACCATTGCTTATTGTATGTTGCTCAATCCCAGCCAATCCATCTTTCAATTGCCCAGAGCAATAGTACTACAAGCCTAAAAGTACAATGCCCGTCGCGGTTCTGTGCTTTTGACTTGTTTGGCAAAAAACATTTGAGATACACTCTAACTTCTGTCAGGGATGTGAACCCACCTTGCTTTTCTGTTATGACCCTTTTAATATCTGCAGAGTTTTGCTCTGGACACGAATTACTGGCCGTTACACTATCTGAAATTGCGTGTAACTGCTGTAAAGCATAGTGTTGAATGAGCATGATCATTAAATATTGCCGTTATTAAGTATTTTGCTGGGTTGCCAGCTCAAATACGAAGGCTTTGACAAGTGCGCGATAAATCGCTCTGACTTTTTAGATCACGACTGCGCCGTAAAAAAACATTTATGTATTGTATAAAATTATCTTTTGCTCCAATAAATCCTCACACAGCAGTATTGCTGAGTGATGGTGTATCCGTCCACCCTCGTTAACGGGGACAAAAAACGGATTTAAAACTGGGGTATAACTAACTAAACTAACTTTCAAATTATCCAATCATGTTGAAAGTTTATTTGTTAACCATTAAGAATTCCAAAATGTATTAGTGTGTACTATATACAGCTTAAAGTCTTGGAGTTACAGGTTTAAAAAAAAAATCATATAAAAGACGGTCAATTTCTTTTGCACAGTGTCACATTTTAAGTTGTGCCAAGTTTAATAAAAACTGGTGCAAATTAATTGGTGGAAAACATGACATTTTTAATCCTGGCTTCGAACAAAACAATTGAGATTAAATAACCTTAATATTGGAGCATTTGGGGAATTGATCCCTGTACTATTGATTGGTCACCTTCAACCAATTATCATATTTTACCCTTTATCATACCCTCAAGTAGTTTCTTGTGCTTTAATTGAACAAGCATGTTAACTTGCATTAATTATAGGTCCTTTAATATACCCTCTGCTTGTGTCTCGACATATGTATCAAGTTAGTGAAGAACTATGCATGTGCAAGAAGTTTCACAGCAACAACATCATGATTAAGTGGCACAGATATTAAAATATTCACGACTATAGTTTGGGACTGATTTTCATATTTATTGCAACTGAGTTCTGACAGGATAGCCATCAAATGGTTATGAAAAGCTATCATAGACCCCTGGATTAACCCTAACACACCAGAATGGCAATTAAAAAGGAATTAGGTATCTCAGTGGCCTGTACTGCGCCTACCGCCATCAACAACTATTTTTTTAGGAATTGCCTGACTGTTGCCACTGGGCACATGCTTTGCCTTCAGAACACCCATTGCTGGCTATTACCCCTCGGCTGCTTTCTCCTGAGATCACCAAAAAACCAATTGCTTTTCTATTGACTAGAGATGTTCCCCCCCCATACGTTCATTTTCGTCGGCATTTGGGATCCCACCACATGCAATACCTTCCCCCAAGTCCCGCTGGTTTTCCTCCGACGTTGTCTGTACGTAGGACCTTCTGAATTTGGCAGATGTGTCATGGTTAAATTTGCGAACCGGGAAGTAGAGCGTAATCCCGGGGGTCATTGCTCCATTGCCAATTGGCCGTTCTCCCCGCAGAAGACGACAGTTGAAAACCAATGCTTTCTATTGCATGTGATGTATTCCTCTCAGGAGACCCATTGCTGCCTACTGCCGGTGAGGCTTCAAAAGCATTTCAGCCATTTTTGTGTCGCCTGTCCACCTGTGTTGATGTCTGTTGATGTCTGTTGTTGTGTTGTTGTGATGTCTGTTGGAAAAAGGGTTAACATTTGCCTGTAATACTCCTCATACTTTGATGCGATTTAAAACAAACTGGGTCACAGGGGCAAAATTTGGGATCCCAACTGTTGATGAGGTCAAAGGTCACTGCCAAGCGGCAAGTGAGGTAAAGAGTTGTAAAATAGGCTGAAAATGGTAAAATTGACCTCATTGAAAAGTTGAAGTTCAATTTGAACCAAACTTGAATAATTGGTGCAACATGGGATCCCTCATTGTTGATGAGGTCAAAGGTCAACATACCACGGTCAAAGGTCATGTGAGGTCAAGTTATAAAATGGTGAAAAGTTAAATAATTTGACCTCATTTGAAAAGTGAAGTTCAAGTGGAAACAAAACTTGAATCATAGTTGCAAACATGGGATCCCTCATTTTGTTGATGAGGTCAAAGGTCACATATCAAGGCAAAGGTCACGTTAGCCTATAGCATTCACTAACCGCGAGGCAGGACGGACACAAGCGGTCCGAGGACCGATGTATTTTTTGTAGGAAAAAGTCTCACTGGCGTGCAAAGCACTAATTGCTTGGATTGCTGGTGGCGACTTCAGGACACCCTTTTCTATTGCCGTTCTGACGTGTTATAGCGGGCGACACCGTGATTTTAATGTGTGTGAGAATCAGAAGAATGCTAAAACAAGAAGAGTCCTTAAAAGGACAATCTGCCCTAAGAATTTAGCTTCTGACATAAATTAGGTAGTGTCATGAAACGTCCATACTTTAGTAATAGTTATTAAGTTCCATGTGATGATGCGGGAGGACTATTATATTCACATCCTCTCCATGCTTTACTAAAATAAATTATCTTTAATTAGGCCCAAAGAGTCATGCTATCAAGCGGTCTTTCCACACATAACTTTAAAAGGGTTGTCTTTTTATTCTTAAAATTATTTTTTATAAAACATGATGAACGTCATGTCGCACGAAACCTGCTTTTGTTCGCACTTATGCATACCAGTGCATGAATTCACACTTAAATTAATAAGCTTGAAAAATACCATTTTCATATGTAATACAAATGCGTCATTAATCATTGACATATTACCAATAGAAAAATTGTTACTTTTGTCATACATACAGAGTGTCCCCAACAATAAATGCAATCCTTGCATGTGGTGCTATAATTTCAAAATTAATGAGAATTATTCAAAAATTTATCTGATTGACGAACTTGTTAAGTGATATAGGCTATCAATAGCAAAATCATGGAGAAGGGCCTCAGGTAAACCTTATGACCTACGGTGGATTATTAGAAGTAATGTGATTTTAACTTTCACATGACCACAAAATTATGGCTAATTTTAATGGCCAATAAATTTTAAATCAATTTGGTATTTGTATTTATAGAAAATCCTAGTTATTTCCATTTAACATCAAGGAAACAGCAAATTTTTGGGCCTTTTTTTACTAGCCTATATATTGTTAAGGGCCTTAAATTTAATACGGCAGGTGACCTATATGCTCCAGTGTCACGGTTTTTGATAGATGGCTGATGAATCTTGTTTAAACACACACTTATTGAGCGGAAACTCTAACTTCTTTTGTCTTTTGGTTATTCGCCGTAAATCTCACTGTAAAATTTGCATGTAACTGCTTTCATTTAAACTTATTTGTGTCAAAATGCTAAGACTATATTATGTTTGTGTAAATCACTCATTATGTTGCTTTGCAAATGGTGGTATAGTAATCACGATCATATTATTTCTCATTGTCCCAATATCGATTTAAGCATGTGTTAAGACAGGTCAAGTCACGTTAGCTCCATGATATATGCAATAACATTGACCATATCAATGCATATGTTATATCCAAGGACCAGTCAATTCCACACAGCCTATGCACAATGGTCACATGTGACCCAGAATCAAATGTGGGTTTGACCTTGGTTGCTTGTTCTAAAAATTCCAGACCTCCATAAGGTAAGAAAAATTACTGGGTTAGAAAAAAATGGAACCACTTTGCCTGTATTCATCGCATGATAAATAGTAAACAGTGTAATATAATTGGTGGCCAATTCACCATTGAAGGATTCAGCTATCTGCTTTGCGTCAATGTCAATCAGAAGTGGTTCTTTGGTTAGTAGAATGGTGGGCAAGTCACAACGTTATACAAAATTACTAAGATTCATCAATGTAACTTGACCAATATACAAACCGTTTCAACATTGGCACTTAAATTAGGCTAATTTCATCCAACTTATAATACTAAACAAACTTTAAGATTTTACCATAAAATATTGTAACCCAACACATTTTCACATTCAGTAATATGTGAAAAGCTACAGGTAATCTTCTGCACAGATGTTTTTTAACTTGTCAAGAGATAGAACAGTGCATGGACATATATTGGCTTCAGATGCAGTGATAAGGCCACCTATGATTGGTTGTTGTCAGTTGAAGTTAGGTGGATAAACAGGTTCAAACAGTTTTTAAGTTATAACTTATAATATTTATTTGGAACCACTGTGTGAAACATTTGCATTGCTGTGAATGAACGATTACTAGCAAAACCACACCCACTCTCTTTAGCTGCACCTGGGAATGTGTGTACAGTACACATGGACAGGGCACAGGGGATTATTAACACTGTGGAGGATATTGGTGGCAATACAGTAAAAGACTACCCTTCGGGCAAGAGAAAAACGGATTGTTTTGGTATTATTCACCAATGTTAATGTCATTGTAAAAATTCAGCCATTCTGTACTCTACACCAGTGCAATAATCTATTCACTGAACTAAACTTTTTGAGTTTATCTTTAACAAAGTCTGTGTCCATGTGTTTTATTTGGGGTTTGGTGGCATGTTAAATTCAATGAGGCTTAGGTTTTTGGGATGATTTACGGATTATAGTCTCAGATCTATGACCGTATAAGTCTGGGTTGCCACCCTCGCTCTTATATACAAGAATCCTAGATAGAAACCGTATAAGCACAAACCTCGCCTAATATCTAATAGTATCTTGGTAATTCCTTTGCGTATCCACAAGTCATTGTTCATGATCATGGTGGGTCAGGATTTATTCAGCTTTCGGAGTAAGCTGTTCCAGGGCAGTATTATTTATCATGATACGGACGCTCCTAACAGGGCCCATTTGAGGACTGGGGCGGAATGGGCACAGTCAGGGGTTTTCACCCCTACTCTTATTTGAAACTGAGTGTGAATATACATGTAGAATTGTGACTCTCTGAACATGGGACTTTTGAGGCCTAAACATCCCCTTCGAAATTGAGATTTTATATGATCTGAAACCATTGGGCCCAGTATGTGTGCCTCATTCTTTGTGCAGTTCCAATGTACTCTAGAAGAATCAAGTTTGGTATTTTATTTTACAAAACAACAAAATAATAAGAATATTAAAAAAAAAACCAGTAAAATTGTAGGTATACTGCGTCCAGCCTGGAAACTAAGGAGTGAGTCAGAGCTTTCGTGAGTAGTGTGCATATGTATCGCACACGCCGACATTGTGCGCTTGCGATTATAGCTGCGGCGTACTGCGGTTCGCACGTTGAGAACTGCGTGAAAGGATATGACGTCGCTCCTTAGTTCAAGATGGCAACGAGAGAATTTCAAGTCAATCATATTTTTTGACAGGTAGGGATTTCATGTAGATTATACGCTCAATATATTTCCCTACCTAATTGTTACAGAAATAAATTAAAATGAAAACAAAAAGGTGATTTATATGTTGTATTAAATATTTCAATAGAAAAGATTTTTAAATAGAAAACAAATAGGCTGAATTTATTCGTATTGTCCTATAATTAGAAATTTCAACAATTTTTGTAACCAAAGAAACCGTTCTCAGCTAATCCTTACAGATGGGGGATATTTTTAATATAAAAGGCTTTACACTAGGCCAGGGTTATAGCTAGGCTACTCTGAGGGCCAGTTGTAAATTCTTAAAAATTTTTACACTTTTTGGCACATTTATGGACAAACATGGGTATGTGCCAATTTATTTGTAGTAATTTTCATTTCACGAGTAAAGAAAGGGCCAGTCGGCAACCTCCCAATGACCTTCTGGGCCGGTCGGTGGGAGCAAGTGCCGGACATGGCAGGCTGCTGCCGGCCGGCGTAGCTATTATGCCCTGACCAGTGCCAAAATAAGAGTTTTCACATTTTTTCGGTCCACTTTCAGACCGGGCGAAGTATACCCAGTTAATATGATTTTATGCAAACAACTGGCCATCCTGTGTGGATGATACACATAAATTGAACATATGCACAGTTAAATTGCCTAAAACAATGAAAGGAATTACAAGGAAATTAGGTGGGGCCATAGGTGAACCATTCACCCCACTTTTTTTAGTGAAACACAAATTCCAGAAAACTCATCAGAATAAACGTATCGTTTTATTCTGTGAAGGGTTTCCAGAATTCCATGTGGGGTAAGATGGGTCACTTGCGGAAACACCCACAAATTGATAAACCTTTTAATAAATGTTATTTTTGATATTTTGTTGCAGTTTGAAGACAAACTCCTGTGATTCTCTGACAGCAGCTCACATTTTCCTTGAAGAAAAACTGAATTGGTTATGATCCAAGGTGTCAGAGTTTATTAAAAAAAAATCCAGGTAAAACATTGGTTATAACAGAATGTGAAGGATATTTTATACTATTCAAGTACACTTCGGTTTCTTAATTACTGAAATGTCAATTCGGAAATGGGCCAAAAGGTGTGGTAGTGACCACCAATGGCCCAAATCACCACCTATTCACCGCCGACACCACCACCACCGCCACCACCGGGTCTGCCACTCTCAGCTACAAGTTCATCTTTCTTAATAAGGAGAAAACATCAGACCAATCTTATACGAACCAATTCTGGGAACTAAGATGATGCTTGGAAAGAGAGTATTTCATTGTCATGCAGCATTTTCCAGCTTGGTAAGAAATGAGGGATACATCTTATAAATGTATGTGATGTAAATAATAATTCTGGAATGAAAGGATACAGTGGCATAACCAGCACCCCCCCTGCTTAACCCTTTTTGGCCCCTGCCAGCCACCCAAATAAAAAGGTCGCCCCCTCAGAAGAAAAATGAATTTGGCACCCCCACCACCCCAACCCATTTGCAAAGGTCTGGTTATGCAAACTGAGATAATACTTTGTAACTGTGGGGAGTTGTTGGCAAGGGGAAAAGATTCCTTTGAAGATGAAAGATATGGCGTATAAGAGTAGTGGTAGAAACAAGTACCCTTTACGAAACCGATATTACAGAACGGGAACGATGGACCAACTTATGTGCTCTTCAAATTTGTTTTTGAGAAAGTACTTACAGTTTCAGTAAAGTCTTCAGCGACAATAGTAAAACCAAAGTAGCAAATCTATGAATAGTTTAGTAAACTATGTCGAAATGTTAGGGTAACACTGCCGAAATGCAATGAAAAATACTTACTCAAGGTATTGGCCATGCTGCAGTCTAACGTTGATCAATGTGGTTGCTAAATCTTTCGTTTACCACCCGGGAACGCGCGGTCAAAATTTGCGATTGAATGTTGAGCATATGCCAAATCGTATTGTTGTTGCCTGTGCAGAGTTAAAATTAGCATCCCGGCCCGCTGGAACAAACGAAGTTTGCCCGAGCCAGGCGGCCGCCATTGGAAATAAATTGTTTTTTTTTTTTTTCCAAAACAGAAAATTGAACAATTAGAGTACACTTTCTACATTTCTTTTAAATTTACGTAACACTCAATACTGAAAATCTTTTACTGATAAAATTCCCGGGTCTATTGTACAGAAGATTTACACTTCTAAGCTAGGAATTACCTAAAAGCTGTGCTGTGAGGTATTGTCTTAGCCCAGTAGTTGAGGTTTGTTGGTGGAACTGATTCATCTGCTGTCCCTTCTTGTAGTCTGCAATATTCGCAATCACCTAAAGCTCCAAAAATGAGCATTGTTGAAAGAACGTGAAAAATGCAAATGGGGATCGGCGGCCTTTCGCAGCCGATAGCATATGACCTGACCTCTATAAGGTCAGTGGCCATAGAGCGTTTCGTGTCCAGATATACCCTCGAGAGATTGTAAAACACATGGCCGCTGCTGCGATAGAATCCTGGATAGAAGCAGATGAAAATTGCCGATTTTTCCCGTCAAACGTAATTGATCGCATTGATAGTAAATCCCAAAGTGCCTAGTTAACATTTAATCTCTATTGATATTGCTCAATGGGCATATGTGGGACCAAAACGTTCAACATGCATTATTGCTTCTGGAAATGTACATAAGATTTGTTGCTGGCCTACCTATTGTCCGCAAACCCAAGTGTAGCCTATGGGATACAAAACCGGGTGCGGTTACCGAAAACTATATAAAGTTGTGTGAGATCCAGTGATGCTGTATGGGGATTCTGAGGAGGACACAGAGAGAGAGGAGCACCCAGCATGAGATGAGAGCGTGCTGTGGTGTTGAAGTTGATGGATAGGATGAAGACAGGACTTGATGCAGAGATGTTTGGGTTTGGAGAAAGCCGGTGGTGTGGGACCGGTTGGCAAGGCGAATAGTGCACTATGTTATATGGGCACGCTTGTGAGGAAGGAGGACGAGCATGTTTTAAGAAGGGCTTTGAGTTAAAAGTTGGAGGTGTGCAGAAGGAGGGGAGTCACCAAAGAAGACACGGAAGAAGAAGAAGAAAGAAGCAAGGGGAGGAAGAGATTAGGAGGGTTGTGTTGAGATGGAGGGCAATCAGGCAAAGTGAAGGAGGAGTAATGCACTATCAAAAAATGCCCTGGAAACTGGTACCCGGGGGATGGCCCTGCAGGGCAACATTTCATGTCAAACCCGGGCCAAGTTCCCAGGACCCCTGTAGCCGGTCAAATGCGTTCAAAACGCGATGTGCAATTCATTGTTGATCATGCTGATTTCAATCTGTGATTGTAGCTTTGTGTAATACCAGGGTAGCGCTCGCATGGAAAAGTAAGGGGTCGTGGAAGTCATTGACCCTTAACCCCACCTTTAGTTGAAAACCACGGGTCCACAACAGAAAACAAGGGGTCCAAATGTGATTAAATTAAGTGGTCAAAAAGGTTGGTTCCTGAACCCATTGCATAACTTCCTATAGCTCCACGTAATGATCAGAAGTGTACTAATTCCACTCCATTAGGGGTCCCTTATGGAATTGGCCAGTTTGGGGAGTGCATCTTTAAGTTTGATTCACTTCAATCCTAAAAAGGCCCCTATCTCGACTTGTCACTCAAGATCTCCAACATATTGACAAAACAAAAAATTCAAAAGAGAACTCAATGAAAAAAGAAACACTGCAAAGCAAAGAAACAGAAGGGTAAACAGAATGACTAACTTTTATTTTTTTTTTTTCCCAAGACAAGTTTCACGAAATAATAATATGCTTAAAGGGACCCTTTTGATGTTTTATTTCAAAGTTTGCCCTTTCTCACCTTTGCATCCAAGTTCCAACATTTTTGAGGCGGACAACTACACACAAAGGGCTTCAAACAGGAGTCATGTACTACATTCTGTTCGCCTAGCCTGGAAAGACATTTCGTCAAGAAAATGGTTTTTGTTTTGAGGGAAAATTACTCGAATGCCAAATAAATCAACAGAAAAAAAAACATATCGATTACTAAACAAATTACAGGGTTTGCATTTTTGTGAAAGCTTATCAAGGATGTGAAATTCTTGAGGATAGCTTCGCATCACATCACTTTATGTACAATGTCTGCCATTTTGGAATCCCTAGCATGGCAATGACGGCATACTCCTTAGTATGTGATGAATGGTTTCAGGAATGTTTGCCGTTTGACGATTGGTTAGATGTCATTATGGAAATTTTGGTCAGCAAATGATTGTTTTTTGATTGGCTGAAACCCCAGTTTCATCGGCAAACATCAAAAGGCAGTTTAGGATGAAAGAACTTGTGATGGATCAGCAGGTACGGCAAAGAATATCCAACAAACTTGGCACTGTTACATTTTGTATCTCTGGCAAGAAGTAAAATTGGGAGGTTTCCAAATTCCCCAACATGAGTTAGTAACAGACATTGTGGTTTGCCTTGCGTCCAATGAAATTTTTTGAAACCCCCAAACCCTCTGATTGTGAATTCAGTGCCGTCCATTAATTAGGCTAATTTTCCAAAATCGGCGTCCTGGACGCGGAAACGCAGACAAGTATAAAAACGAGACCCCTGAGGTACTACGTTTAATTTTTGGAGAAACTTGCGCTTCCGTTTATCCCAACCCAAAATCCTGTTTTTTACAGGCGTGGAGAACTCAGCGAAACGAACAAGTCCCGGCATCTAACCCGGTACACCGGGCCAAAAAAAGGATCAGGTCCCCGGCTATCAGGTAGGACAAGTCCCGGGTCCATCCCCGTGGTACCCAGGTGGCCTGGGAAGGTTTTTTGATAAGTGTGGCATAAGGGCAGTTGCTGCGATGTGTAGGGTGAATCTGGCCATACCCCTCTTATAAGAGAAACATCAGACACCTATTACGACCAAATCTGGATCAGATGATCTTGGAAAGAGAGTATTCTTTTGTCACTGCAGCTCTTCCAGCTTGGTAAGACATTGAGGATACATCTTATAAATGTATGTGCTTGTACTATATTAATTGCTGAGAAGAAATGATACAGTGTCATAACAGCACCCCCTGCTTGTGCCTTGCCCCCTGCCATCCCCCAAATAACTGTCGCCCCTCAAAAATGCTTTGGCACCCCTCCCCCCCCACCCATTTGCAAAGGTTCTGGGGGGTTATGCAACTGATATAATACTTTGTCACTGTGGGGAGTTGTTGCAAGGGAAAATATATCCTTGAAATAAAGATCTGGTGTATAATATTTAGTGGTCGAACAAGTCCCTTTACGAAACCGATATTACTGAACGTAAAAAAAAAAAAAAAAACAAAATAAACAAGAACAATGGACCAACTTATGTGCTCTTCAAATTTGTTTTTAGAACGTACTTACAGTATCCTAAACGTCGTAGCGCCACTATAAAGCCAAAGTAGCAATCTATTATAGTAACTATTTCGATTGTTAGGGTAACACGCCGAAAATGCAATGAAAACTTATGCAGGTACTGGCCCATGCTGCAGTCTCACGTTGAGCAATGGTTGCTACATCTTTCGTTCCATCCGGTAACGCGCGGTCATAAATTTGCAGTTGAATGTTGAGCATATGCAAATCGTATTGTTGTTGAGTTAAAATTAGCATCCAGGCACGCTGACACATCCGAAGTTGCGATGCAGGCGCCATTGGAAATACAATTTTTTTTTTCAAAACAGCAATTTGCACCAATTAGAGTACACATCTTTCTAATTCTTTTAAATTACGTAACACCTCAATTACTGAAAATCTTTTTACTGATAAAATTCACTTTGCGTCTCGGGTACATAATGATTTACACTTCTAAGCTAATGCTAAAGCTGTGATGTCATTGTCTTAGCACAGTGAGTTGCTTGGTTACCGATTCATATGCTGTCCCTTCTTGGTAGTCTGCAATATCGCAATCACCTAACGCTCCAACTGAGCATGTTGAACGAACGTGAAATTGGGCAATGGGATCGGCGGCCTGTCACAGCCGATAACCATATGACCTGACCTCTATACAGGTCATTGGCCTTAGAGCTTTGTTTCCAGATTATACCCTCGAGAGATGTGTAAACACAGGGCCGCTTGCTGCGATAGAATCCTGGATAGAAGCGTATGAAATTGCCGATTTTTCCCGTCAACTAAGTGATGTCGTGCAGTTGAAGTAAATCCCAAGTGCCTTAGTTAACATTAATCTCGATGATATTGCTCAATTGGGCATATGTGTGCCCAAACGTCTACATGCATTATTGGCTTCTGGAAATGTACATAAGATTTGTTGCTGGCCTACCATATTGTCTGCAACCCAAGTTGTAGCCCTCTGTGGATACAACCCGGGTTGCGGTAGACGAACAATAAGAGTTGTGTGAGATCAGTGGATGCTGTATGGGGATTCTGAGGAATACGAAGAGCACCCAGCAATGATGAGAGCGATGTGGTGTTGATGAATTGATGGATACGATGAAGACAGACTTGGATGCAGATGTTGGGTTTGTAGAGGCGTTGGTGGACCGGTTGGGCAAAGGCGAATAGTGCCACTATGTTATAGTCACGCTTGCTGAGGAAGGAGACGAGCAATGTTTAAGAGGGCCTTTGAGTTCAAAGTTTTGAGGTTTGAGGAGGAGGGGACGTCCAGAAACACGGAAGAAGCAAGTGGAGGAAGAGAATAGGAGGGTTTGTTGTTAATGGAGGGCAAATCAGTGCAAATGGAAGGAGGGAGTTATGCAACTCATCAAAACTCCCTGGCCCCGTTTACCCACGGGGATGGCCCTGCAGGGCAACATTTTTATGTCAAACCCGGCCAATTTCCGACCCCTGCTAGCCGGTCAAATGCGTCAAACCGATTGTGCAATTCATTTTTGATCATGCTGCTTTCAATCTTGTGTATTGTAGCTTTGTCGTACTACCAGGGGTAGCGCTGCATGGTAAAAGTAAGGGTCCAGTGGAAGATCATTGGACCCCTTAACCCCACCTTTAGTCTGAAAACAAGGGGTCCAAACCAGAAAACAAGGGGTCCAAATGTGATTAAATTAAGTGGTCAAAAATGTTGGTTCTCGAACAATGGCATAACTTCCTATAGCTCCACGTCATGATCAGAAGTGTACTAATTCACTCCATTAGGGCCTAATGAATGGGCAGTTGGGGGAGTGCATCTTTAAGTTTGATTCACCTTCAATCCAAAAAGGCCCTATCTCGACTTGTCACTCAATATCTCCCAAATATTGACAAAAACAAAAATCAAAAGAGAACTCAATGAAAAAAGAAACACTGCAAAGCAAAGAAAGAAGGGCAAACAGAATGACTAACTTTTATCCCAAGACAAGTTTTCACTAAATAATAATATGCTTATAAGACCTTTTTGAATGTTTTATTTCAAAGTTTGCCCTTTCTCACCTTTGCATCCAAAGTTCCAAACATTTTTGAGGCAACATACACACAAAGGGCTTCACACAGGCCGTCATGTACTACACTTCTGTTAGCCTAGCCTAGGAAATACATCGTCAAGAAAAATGGTTTTTGTTTTGAGAAATTACTCGAAATGCCAAATAATCAACAGAAAAACATATTCGCTACTAACAAATTACAGGGTTTGCATTTTTTGAAAGCTTAAAAGGATGAAATTCTTGAGGATAGTTTCGCGTCCACATCACTTTATGTCCTGTCTGCCATTTTGGACTCCCTAGCATGGCAATGACGGCATACTCCTTAGTATGTCATGAATGTGTTTCAGGAATGGTTTGCCGTTTGCCGATTGGTTAAGCTGTCACTTATGGAAATTTTGGTCAGCAAATGATTTTTTTTGATTGGCTGACCCAGTTTATCGGCAACATCAAAGGCAGTTTTATGGATGAAGAACTTGTGATGGATCTAGCAGGTACGGCAAAGAAATCAACAAACTTGCACTTTTACATTTTGTATCTCTGGCAAGAAGTAAAATTGGGAGGTTTCCAATTCCCACATAGTAACACGGACATGTGGTTTGCCTGCGTCCAATTGAAATTTTTTGGACCCCCAAAACCCCTCTGATTGTGAAATTCAGTGCGTCCATAATTAGCTAATTTTCCAAAATCGGCGTCCTGGACGCTGAAACGCAGAAAAACGCGACCCCTGCGTACTACGTTTATTTTTGTAGAAACTTGCGCTTCCGTTTGTCCCGACCCCAAATCCTGGCTTTTTTGACATTCCGTGAACTCCGCGAACGACACGTCCCGGCTATACCCTGATACACGCGGGACAAAAAAAGGGATACCCCGGCTATCAGGTAGTACAAGTCCCGGCCATCCCCGGGTACCCAGGGGCCGGGCATTTTTTGATAAGTGCATAAGGGCAGTTGCTGCGAGTGTGAGGTGAATCTGGCCAACCCCGTTTACGGGGACAAAACTTGATTTAAAGCTTTAGATTTACTACTACTACTACAAGAATGTGTGCATATGGGGGTTTCTGGATTTTTGTTTTTAAACATGATAAACATGAATGCAGAAGTTGTGTGTTGTTCAGTGTGTGTGTGTTTATAAGTTTAAAATTAGTAACTCTGCTATGCTGTTGATGCAAACCCTGCATCTGGCAAATGGAAGGTTGTGAGAGGTATGCATTTCTGAACATGTACGGAAAATCCCAGATCATGTGTGAAAATTGGAGTCATTTCCAGAAGGCAAAAGAAAAGTTGGCTATGGTATGGTGGAGAAGCCTTGCAACCGTATGGGCTACTGACTGCTCCTGAAGAGGAGAGGTTGACTTTAAAGCAATAACAGCACATTTTTTGGAGAGCGCCCCCAATTTTCAAAATTTGATATTTTTCCACAGGTATGTTGGTAATTGTCTAGGAAACTATACCTACGAACGAGAATGCTAAAAAATGCATATTTATCATAAAATGAGCGATTTTTAAATTAAATTGGGATCCCAGATTGTACTTAACGGTAGAGATGGAAATGCTAAGTTTATGTCCGTCCAAGATGAAATAGTGCCACCTCAAGAAAATGACCTCTAACTTGACTTGCCTGAACCAATAAAACAATTAATGGATGAGCATAGACACATATACATGGTGCTGATGCTGTTTCCCGGCTATTTCATATTGGAAGGTCGTTTCCAACAGCCGCTGAATTATTATCGGAGATCTCCAATATTAATTATTCTAATTACAAAATTCCTTTGAGCTTAACCATTCACAGGTATAGTTTACTAGCCAGTTCCCAATGCATCCGTGTAAAAATGTCAAAATGTTTGGAAAATTGGGGGTGCTCTTCAAAAAAATGTGCTATTATTGCTGTAAGCGCTGCCATTCACATACGTGCCTTTAAAGCTGACACTTATGCTCTGTTTGGCTATGTGTTGACTGTGACTTCCGGCTTTTTCAGGTTACACAGCCATGAAATGCTCGCGCTCTCCTCAGTCCTCAGAATCACAGCATAAGGGCAGCACATTCGAAACTAGTGAGAATACAGTCACTGTCAACTTGAGAGTGAACAAAGTATAGATGAACTCTTGATGCACTCTTGCACTGCCTGAATACATCACTGACTCTTGACTAAATGCACTATATGTGTAGCAGGGACATGGTCACACATCTGCCAGCTTTTATTTGGTTATGATTTAATTATAATGGATAAGAAGTGCCTGTTGTACCTGCTGATGAAACAGAAGATTAATAAGGATAGGGATCTGCCAATCCTGTGAATCTGGAAATGGGCTTGTCAATTAACCCTTGAGGACTACCACCTTACTTATCTGATTGGGTTATTACATGATATTTATGTATACCCCTCTGAGTAACCAATCAAAGTAGACCACCTTTAATATCTATTTGAACTTTTAAAAGTTTATTACAATGTTCCTGATTGGATAATTACATTAAATGACCCTATGAATAACCAATTAAATTGGCTGGTTCATTGGAATATATGCAATAGTGTCATCATTGTGGTACAGCTTAAAAGGTAGGCATTATTTTTGTGTCATCTGTAAGAATTGCAGAAGGCACATAGGGATTACTCTGGTCGTATGTCTGTGTGTATGCGTTTCTGTGGTCAAAATGTTAACCCTTAATATATCGCACGCCGTATGAGCTCTGTAAGGACTACGATGATATAACTTTGTGGAAAGGAGGGGTCGGGGTGGGTGATGTGTTGTTGACCTCTTGTGACCTTGGTCACCTCATGTGACCTTTGGCCCCATTCACAAATCGTGACGGCAGACGACACTCGCGGTCCGGACCGCGATGTATTTTTATTAAAATTTGATTTAATAGTTTGGAAGATCCCTGTCCATATCTTACAAGTTTGTTTTGTTTGATGCAGAAAGAGCAGGTTTTGACGTAGAAATCGAACACTTGAACAATAAATAGAGCTTCAGGAAGCCATTTTGGTTAGAGCCAAACAATTGTTTCTCAATCACTGTGGAGGAGTCTGGAACCAACAACATTACTCAGGTTGAAGATACACAGTTGATGTCACAATTATGGTATCAACTGTTACTTCAAAGTTTTGTGAAGTCTAAATGACAACATTTTAATTCAAATTTTTCCATTTCATGGTTTTCTTGTGCTTTTGCTAGGAAGCAAAGTGTTGAAGATTCTACCTCAGACTGGATGTGGATTGTGTACAATACAGGGATTTCTTCTATTCTTCAGAAAAGAGAACCAGTGTAAGCATATATTGTACACATGTATACACATATTCTTGTACTCATATATTTTGGTTTCTACCATTTTCCAGATTTTAATAAGCACATTTCCCCTATGTTATTGATGTCAATTGTTTGCTTCCCATAGTTCCTGAATGCAAGAATTATTGCAACGTTAGCTACAGTTCTGTCATTTTTTTAAAATTAGGTTATGCAAGATTTTGCTTCTAGGGTATCAAGTGTATTCCTTTTTGTAGCTGGGCACCATTTTTCTATTATCATGAGTGACAGCTCTGGCATATTGCCTTCACAATATGGAAAATATGTCACAATGGTAATACGGAAACGATGTTGTTGTGGGCCACCAGCTATAGCTGGCAGGACCACTTAGCAATCTGTTATGCGTGTGTATGTGTGGATGTGTATGTGTGGATATGTGTGGTATGTATGTGTGTGTGGATGTATGTATGTGTGTGTGGATGTATGTGTGTGTCACTAAATTGATGTTTTTTTTAAATTGACCACAATTGAAAAGTTGAATTTCAATTGGAACCAAACTTCTGTCATAGGTGCACAGTGGGATCCCTCATATGTTGATGAGATCAAAGGTCATGTTGAAAGGTCAAAGGTCATGTGAGGTAAAAAAAAAAAAAAAAAAAATTTTTTAAAATTAGGTTATGCAAGATTTTGCTTCTAGGGTATCAAGTGTATTCCTTTTTGTAGCTGGGCACCATTTTTCTATTATCATGAGTGACAGCTCTGGCATATTGCCTTCACAATATGGAAAATATGTCACAATGGTAATACGGAAACGATGTTGTTGTGGGCCGCCAGCTATAGCTGGCAGGACCACTTAGCAATCTGTTATGCGTGTGTATGTGTGGATGTATGTATGTGTGTGTGGATGTATGTATGTGTGTGTGGATGTATGTGTGTGTCACTAAATTGATGTTTTTTTTAAATTGACCACAATTGAAAAGGTGCACAATGGGATCCCTCATATGTTGATGAGATCAAAGGTCATGTTGAAAGGTCAAAGGTCATGTGAGGTCAAGTTGAAAAATGGGCTAAAAATGTAAAATTGACCTAAATTGAAAACTTGAATTTTAATTGGAACCAAACTTGTGTCATAGGTGCCCCCATGCAATCCCTCATATGTTGATGAGGTCAAAGGTCATGTGCCAAGATCAAAAGTCACGGGGCGGCCCACAGCTTATATTCTTTGAATATAACATACAACTAATGAGGCCTTTGCTTCTCAAACCTTGTAAAAGTTGTGGGAGTGAACAGCTAATAAAAATATTCAGATATTTTAGCATTCAAGTGTGGTTTGAAGTAGCTTTATGTTGGTTTGCTGATCAAGTTTGGTTTGGGAAATTGTTGGTAAACAATGTGGGATTAGTGGAAGAAAATTACTTAAACTTAAATCTGGCACAGAATCATGTAGTTCCACCACTGCCTGGAGAAGTTATCTTGCCTTAGATGCTGCCCTCACATGTTGAAGGAAAAATTGCTTTTGTGTGTGCAGATACTTCATGACAATGGTTGAAAATTGCAAAGTAAAACAACATGCTTTTTACCCCTCAGCCATTACCAATGGCCTGGGGATATTACTGATATTGTGTGTGGCTGTTTGTGTGTCTGTTTGTGTCTTGTGGGTCCAGAATTTATTGAGTGTGTGATATCTCAAGAATCATAATTGCTAGGATTATGAAACTTGTTTGAAAGATGACCTTCTTAAGAGGGGTAATTTGAGGATATTGTGTAAAGCATTTAAAATATGTGCAGAGAAAGGAGCGGTATTCACAATTATCGTACATCAGAAGCATCTGCGTGGTGCAATACCACCAAACCTTGCACAATACACAGAAAATATTGGGCATTCAGTCATGCAACTTGCAAGCAAATAATGTCAATTTAGTAGTTTTTGTAGCTGCTTTAAAACTTTTTTGTAGCTGCTTTAAAACTTTTTTGTCATGTAAGCTGCTGCTTCTTGCATTGGATGGCTTTTTGGTTGAAAACAGATATCGCCCTCACAAAAAATATCAGGCTTGGCTTCGACTCGCCCGATATTTTATCTAGGCTAGGGTGATATTCTATTATCAACCAGGCCTCAAGCCATCCTATATTATTTGAAGGTTTCTTAGAATAATCCTTGAGGGTGGGTTATATGGGGGGTTTTAGAGTAAGAGGTCAAGGGTCATCTGGGGTCATTTTTAGGTCATTGTACTTAATGAAATACTTATTCCACAGAAATAAATGGGCATTTACCAAATATGGGCAATCCTTTTGGATTGGGTCATATGAGAGTTTCAAAGTATAAGAAGTAAAAACTCATCACTCTGGTCACTTGAGGTCATTGTTAAAAAATGCTTAAAATGTGGTTTCTTCTGCAGAAAAGAACAGGCATTAAGGTCAACTGGTCAAAGGCCATTAAAAGGTCAAGTTGTTTTATGAAATTGAAAAAATTGAAAAAGTTTTTGCTGAGCAACTGCACCACTTTTTTTATCTAATTGGGGTAAAATCTTGGAGGTTATTCTGGAAAAAGATACTTGGATGGTAGAGATTGTTTCCCATGCAGTTATCATAAATCAGTGGTTTTCCCTCAAACTTTCAGGAACAAAAAAACATTAGCACTTTTGCTGCATTTTTATTGTTGTCCTTGTTGTTAATTCTAGAGGTGACATGTTTTAATAATCCAAATCAGGGGTTATCAAACCGTGGACTGATGGCGAAATTTGGCCTGCCAACTGATGAAATGTACCTCATCAATCAGTCTAAAACTACAGAAAAGATAAGAAAATAATGTGCATTTGAAGTGTGCATCTTTGAAAGTGTTTTGATGCTCTTTATCCAATAGTAAAATATAGTCGAGATCCCCTATAAGTGCAAGGGATTCATGTTATTTACATTTGATTTATAATACATGTAAGTCCCAAAATATCTGATATTTACAAGCTTAAGTCGCACTTTTCTTTGTGATTATCTTTACTGCTCTTTCCATCGTCTTCAATATCAACTACCCAATGAACCAATTAGTATCAGCCAATGATCAATAATCCAGGGACTGACCTTTAAGGAGAGTGAGAGCGATAGCTCCCCTACAGCTCTCCTTAAAGGCTGGCTCAGAGATTTCCCGATGGCTCATGAGGGCACACTCATTTTTCAAACAAATCATGTTTTTTGCATATCCATAATGCTTGTCCACATACTAATCACTGTGTGAAATAACTAAGCTCAAATCGAAGTCCTTCATATAGAAAATCACAACTTTGTTCTAAAACTCCGGATCCAGAATTTGTGTTATACACAGTATCCTATGGCACTATTATACTGTGCATAAATGTTTACTACATGAAAACGGAAAATACGACTCATCTCTAACTTTGGAATTAAGCATTTTAGGTGACTATCTTTATTTCTAGATGACTATTTTTAATTACAATACAAAAAAATTATATTTTGAAATCTCTGAGTCAGCCTTTAAGCACTTTGTAGGAAAGTGATTTTAAGCTCCCCTTGGGATTCTGCTCTATCCCTGGAATCAGTGGTGAATGCCATGAATAGCTCCCCTTAAAGCTCCCCCTGGTATGACAAGGAGAGCTTTTTACCGAGCACCAAGTTATTTTAAAAGTCAGTACCTGATAATCACTTTCTTCCATTCTCTTTTGATAATAATAGCATTAATTGATTAACATTTTCAACCAATACAGGTGTGGCTTGCGGCTTAGTTGGCATCAGAGATGATGTCCTTGCCCTGGAAGGACCTATGGAAGATAGTGACTGTTGCCAAGGCAAGGAACAGGGGGTTACTGCTATGGTGAAATGTGTCTGGTATGTGATATTTAGTTAAAGCAATAACATCAAATTTTTTGGAAGAGCACTCCTAATATTCAAATTAAATTTGAGATTGTTGCACCGTTCAATTGGTAATACTAGTAATTATACTGTGAATGGTTAAAACTTGTCTATGTTTGGCAAAAGAATGGAATTTTGTAATAGATAATTATATTGGATCCAAAAAAATAAATTTCAGTTGTTGCTGGAAATGTCCTTTCAACATGAAATCGCCAGGAAAGTAGCGCCAGTATGGTCTACGCTAATCCTCTAATTCCGTTTTCCAATGACGTAAATAAAATCTAGACTGCTAGCGGCCGATGTTATTTTGCAAATTTGTTGTGGGGAAGAAATTACCCGGATGTACTTCGAAATTCCATCCAAGAACAGCTCTCACATTTTCCGTAAAACAGCAAAATCAAGGCTAACAGTAACCGACGTTCTTTCATACTGGTGGGCATAGAGACTGATCCTCTTTACGTTCCAAAGGCCATGCAAACCCTATTGTCATCCAAGGAGGGCGGAGGCTGTTTTTCGACTTCGAACCGGCAGAACTACATAACCGAAAAAGTGAAGAGCGGTGCATCAATCATCATCATCATTACTCACTACTGCTTTCGAGTTTGGACCATTTTGCAATGTCATATAACTCATTTTTTACAAGATTTGCATCACAGTGGTAGGTAAAGATATCACCGATCGCTAGATTAAGCTGAATTTGTATTTGGAAACTCAAAGAATGTAAATTTTCAGTCGAATTCCTGATGGCGTAAATCGGAAACCTTGCACGTTTAACACAGTGCACAGTGATCGTTCTGCTCAATAGCCGCAGGCATCTTCACAACAAAACACAGTCTGGCTATGGCAAATTTCATGATTGGTTGGTGCAATTGTCAATGATTTTATTGTTTCCCTATTTTTCATATTTTTTCAGAAATACCATGATGGGAATCAATGCTCGGGTCTGCTCATCTGAATGTAGCACGATTCCTCTTCTTCACTCAGTGGGCGGATCCAGAATCGGAAAGCAGGGGACAAGTAGAGTTAAAAAATTTGCGTGTTAGCAACCAACACATTAACTGATTCACATTACTCTTTACACATGTATTGTAGCTAGAATTTTCGTATAGTGGTCCACTTGGATACAACAGAATCATCTTCAATAAAGAGTTCTGCATGAGGAAGTCTGTTTGCCGATACCTCGCAATATAACTCGTCGTGTTGCCCATGCTTTTTAGTCAGCAGCGGAGGAGGAGTAGATGACAATCTCTGATAAAGTTTTTTTCTCACTGATTATATCTCTTTTGAAAGTATATAATGGAATCCAGGTGGGTGTAAATTTGCCACCCCTTGGGCGTATTGAGAAATCTAAGATGGCCCGCAATTTCACTGTAAAAACCCCAAAATTGCAATTTCCATGGACAAGGACACCCCAAAATGCTTGGGTAATTGTTTTGTTTTAAATAATCATTCATGTTTGAGGTAGAAATGTAAATTATAATGTACTGGAAGGCACCTGATTAAAAAAATTTGAGAAATCCAAGATGGACGCCTTTTAAAGCAGAAAACCCGAAATGCACTTTTCACAGAAAGATCACCCAAAATACACGTTTTATCATTTTTCTCATCTGATTATATATCTGTAATAGTTATACGATATAATTAAGATGGATGGAAAATTGTCACCAGGCAATTTAGAAAATCCAAGATGGCTACCGTGTGCCATAAAAACACTAAAATATGAGATTTGTAACAGACGGGGCAACTCAAATGCATTTTTGTAGGTGTTCCTACCCCAAGCCGACCACTGGTGTTGGGGGCCGTTTAGATGAAAAGCTGTTTTATGTCTTCCGGACCCTTCAATATGCTTGGGTACCTTTTGGTGCCCTGACCGGGCACCAGGGTTTCTTCGCCCGTCCCTGCAGCCAAGGCGGTCCGGGAGAAACACTGGGCAAGGGTAAGACCGAGTCTGATTCTTAGCGTGGGGGGGTGGACACGCGTCCTTCGCCACCGCAGGTGAGGCCTCGTCATGGACAAGGTATGTATTTCGGAACCCCATCGCCGGGAAGCGACTGCCAACCGAAACCGTCTTCCTAGTCCCTGAGACTGGCCCTCTCTAGTGTTTTGAATTCCTCTAAAATTGGAGCACTAGCTGCAGATCCCCCTCCGGAACGAGTGAACGAACCGCTGTCCGAACCGAAACCTCCCTTCAGGTCAGATTCATGAGGATTGGGCTATTAAGAGACTACTGTGCTGTCTCTGAAGCCCCGTTTGGAGCGCCCCAATCGCGGTAAGGTAGCACTTTGAGTTTCGGACGCCCAAACCCTCAAGGAAAATTTCCGTTAGGAAATCCCCGATACTCCCTACAGCAGACAGCAGATCAAGCTCTCGATTCGCGCACCTCTTGTAACCTACAAAAAAAAAGCCCCCCCCCCGAGAAATCATAAGATTCTCGAGTTGACTTCCGCCTTGTCTGAGCAACGAGCGCGCAGCCTGTTCAGAAAGTCCCGCCTGAGGGTATTGTTGGCGGAAATGCTGCCAACAGTCAAGTGGAGATCCGCGATGGTACGCTTCGGGACGGACGCGTCGGCTGGAGATGGTACTACAGCCACTAGTCCCCCACTTGCAGTTCTAGAAGCTGTGGGAACCACAGCTTAGCCGGCCCCGTGGGGCCATCAACAGAACCAGGCATTTGTCGGACCGAGCTCTTCTCGAGGACTCTCGGTGTCATCGCAATGGGAGGGGAGGGGATACAAAGGCACTGATCCACAATCGCATCCTGACCCACGTCTCTGGGATCTTGACTCCATTAGTAGTACGCCGGACTCGCTGGTGATGAGAATGGAGGCGAATAGGTCCACGTGGGGGTGCGGTATGCCTCTGAAAATTGACCGGCATGAGGTGCCATTCCACTGACGACCCCTTACCTTCGATTGCGCCTGGCTTTGTGTGCGCCTTCCGGGAGAGGACGTCCTGCTAGGACATTCGCCACCCCTTGTACATGTGATGCTATTATTTAAGGCCCAATGTCCCGTTGCCTGCACCACTCTAGGAGCGTGACTACCTCCTTGCAGATACTGAGGTTCCTTGCCCCCCCCCCCCCCCTTGAGGTAGGTCACTACCGGCATGTTGTCGCATCGGACCATGAATCACCTTTCCGCTGGTCAGGGTGATCCAGTGCTGCAGTGCCAGAGTTTTGCCCACAGCTGAGCACATTGATATGATAGCGAGCTTGCATGGGCGATCACCGCCCGACACTTTGTGGGACCCTCAGTGGGCCCTCACACCCGAGCATCTGTCCTCAGCGTCACGGAGGGTGTGTTTCTGAAGGGGGCTCCACCTCCCAACTTGCGTGATGTGTCCACCAACTGAAGGTCGGGAACCAGCTTCAGGCACTGGAATCCGGAGGGCTTGGGTGGTACCAGGCTGGCCAGAAATCCCAGGAGCCGAAGCCATAACCTGGCTGGGACCGACCTTCTCTCCAAAATTGCTCGGGCACACGCCACGACCGAGGCTACGCTTTCTGGGCAGAAGGGCCTCACCTTTCCCAACAGAAAATCCAGTCTCAGCTCCCAGAAACTGGGGGCTCTGGGATAGTGAGAGATTGAGTTGTCGAGGTTGATGAAACCGAGTGACTTTATCAGGTCTAGGACCTCCTCTATACAGGCCTGGAGCCTCTGCGGGGTGCCACCAGTAGCCAAAACACAACTCAAATAATTAGACAAAGATGAACTCCTCTACCACCTCACGACCTTGTGAATGTCCGTGGGGCGGTCGACAGGCCGGAGGGCAGGACCGGACTGGTAGCCACTCACTCCGCCGTTGTGTTGCTACACTTCGTTATCAAGGCGATATTTCAGGGCTGTCATGATGACATCACCTGTGTGCAGGGCACTCTTGAATTGAGACAATGCAAACCGTCCAAAGCACCTGATATCATGCCCACTTACGGCGGCCCACGTCTGAGTGGTTGTGACCCCGTAGCACCATTATACGACATTGGCAAGGCTGAGGCCTGTACGTATTACGAGGTAAACAGTGTTCATTAACCTGCCTGGGTGTTTTACTTCGATCGTCTCAGGTGAGGTCCTGAAGCAGTCAACATCCATCATCCTGGCATCTTATGGGCAATCTGCATATCAGTTGCTGTCGGAGGCACGACAGACTAAGGACATCTAAGTATCTCGAAGTCGTCTTCTTGCACCTAAACTATGTTCTCTGCCACCCACTATTAAGCCTCAGAAAATGTAGCCCGTGCACATCTTCAAGTAGCTATCTGGAGGATGATCTGAAATCTGATCCATCTGAACTGGTACCAACTCAGCATAGATGGAAACGAGAAGGCCAGTCTCTGTTGCCAGTCGGAGTGCCCAATGATTGCCCTTAGCTCCTAATGAATTCTTGAAGTTGAATAAGGCTCATGTGTAGGTAGTGCTCATGTGGGAGGGAAGCACCCATGGGATCACAGGAGTGGATGTGTCCTGCATATGACTTTTTCCATCTTCTGTTCATGCCATGGAGAAGCGGAATGTCGAAATGAGAAAAAAAAAAACAAGTAAACCAGCGAATAAAGAACACGGACCAGAATGAGAAACTATTAATGGCCATAATTTCAAGTATAGTGTGCCATTGATCTGGTTGGCGTATCTTTGACAACTAGTAGTACCGGTACTCATACTCTACAACAATGGCTATTACCAGGGCTTATAGTGTCCGAGTGCATAAAAATACACCCCCTACGAGTAATGTGTGAGAAATGCTCTTGCCTTCATTTGTCATTGATTGGTTAACTTATTTTACGCAAATCAGCGCCTTTAAAAACATCAGCGGCGGCCACTTGAATTCTTTTATTAGTCCCAATGTGGAAATTAAATTAGTTTTTACATTTCAAATACAAATTATGACAATGGAAATAACATCAACTTACATTGTAGGACTTGTATTTTTGGTTGCACTCTCAATGAAATTTGTCATTTTGTGACTTCAAAATGGCGGCCATCTTGATTTCCCTATTCTTCAAGCATGACCTAAATATCCATTTGCACTTTTAGTTTTCCTACCCAACATCCACCATTGCACAAAAATCACGAATTACCTTGCATTTTGGGGTTGGCCTGTCCCTGTGTAAAATGCAATTTTAGAGTTTTTAACAGCCCAATGGCGGCCATCTTGATTTCTCAATTGCCCAAGGGTTGCAATTTTCCACCCACCTTGGTTCATTGTAGACCCTTTCAGAAGTTATAATCAGCTGAAAAAATACTTTATCAGAGATTTTGATCTCATGCCCAAATCCAAGGCTTCCCGCTGCCGGACTATTTCTGATTCTGGATCCGCCACTGTCTTCACTGGTGGTTGACACTTTTGTTTGTTAAACTTGTTTTTCACCATGGCATAGTCCTATGCCATGTCATGCCGGGCATAGTCATAGCCTGATGCTTCCCTGTTCGATGGCCGGTGTGGGCCTATCCGCCTACGTGAAAGACACACGATGCATGACGAATCCTGCTAATCTGAATGGTGTTTTCTGGCATTTCTGCTAAATGCATTGGATTATAATTAGAATGCCCATTGTCATGATTGTATTGTAGTTGCTGCCAAATTCCTTTAGAACAGTAGGGCCTTTAAGTTTAACTCAAGGGTTAGGCCTACCTAACAGGCCAGCATTTAGGTGTTAATCATTAATCTCACTTTTTTAGTACGAGTACTGTAACTGCTGGCTACATGCCATAGGGTAGGCTTGCTTAGGCAAGCCCTAGGCTCAGTTTGGTTACACATGCTCACATCACATGCAATGATCATCTATTTTTGTCGCATAAACTGACATTGCTCAGATATCAAATATCAAAATTTCACATGCCATCTCAGAATCAACTGAATTTTTAAATACCTTTTTTTGAGGATAATGAAGGGGACTGAGGGCTAGGCCTCGGCCTACATAGAAAAAAGCACCAGCAGATCTTTGCACGAACCTCAAGTTGGAAGTAGAAGGCTCCAACATACATTGGACACTTCAGACAAGAACTTCTGACTAGGCCTGTGGTTTACGAAGCCGTGTAGCACGAATGACCCTTTAAAATTATTGCCACAACCATCAGCCTCATGAAGTCGTGAACAGTGACATGACATCGATATGATATATTTGGGCCAAGTTTGTGGAGGTTCTGTTTACTCAATAGTTGTAACATTCCTTGCATGCAATACTCCCAATAGTCAATCCTGTGTTAACAACAGGATAATTATTAGTAGGCTAGGCAGGCCTATATAATCAATTGGCTAGGCTAGTCCCGGCCCAGGTAAAGCTTCGACTAGCCTACCTTGCTATGCTACACTTTTGTCGATTACCACCAAATACAGCGAAATTATTCGGTTCTCATTTCGCGTTCAAACCCCGATACTTGGAGCATTTGTACAGAATCACGTGTACGCTATGCAAAATATACCACTGCATTTTCGCACTATTATGAGGCCCATATTTGGTGGTAACTCGCCGGCCTGAACTAAGATGACGTCCAGAGCTTTCACTCAGGCTTTAAATTGTGAAATCGCAGTAAACCGTGCAGTTGTAATAGCGAGTGCACATAGCTGCCCAAAAGCTATGGACGACCAATAGAATCAAAGGTTAGTGTAAACGGAAATCGCAACACTAGTGAATTGGACTTCTAAACTCACTAGTACTTGCGCTTTCGCTTCCGCTTTCTACACTAAGCCCAATCAAATAATTGATAGGGGTCCATGCCATCCCAATTCACTCATGACACTTGGTGTATTGCAACAGCAGGCATATTACTGATATGACAGAAAAGCGGAGTCAAGAGACAAAACCATACACTTCAAACCAACAAAATCATATAACACAACTCCGGTAAAAAATTACCTGGCGAATGACTACGCTTTAATACATGTAGGCCTAAACATTATTATGAGTCCACCAGTCCTCTTGGTCTTGAGTCTATAACATTAACAGCACTTTGCTGAGTAGAGTCAGCAAAATGCTTCTTGCAAGATCTTACGATTTATGTCATTTTATGGACTTGTATTATTTTGAGGTAAATAACAAAAATGTGGATTTTCTTTAAAATGGCTCATGAACCCTGTGGGTATAATTCTTTATTCAATTCAAGTGAATATTTCGAGTTGTTATAACACAGCAAAAATGCGATTTAAATAGGCTGCATACTATCCTTTATCCCCCAATATTAGTCCGGAAATCCCTCTGGCCAAGTTATGCTGTGCTTGCCTTTACTTCGAAAATAGTGGATTTTTCCTCAATCAAGTATGATTGCTCATTTATAACTGGTTAACCATCAATTCATCTCCTGCGTAAGATGGTTTCGTGACGTGCATCTTACGTATAAAGAGTTCATTGGAAAGAACGGTGAATTCTGCCGACGCGATATTTCTGGGAATTGTGGGTATTTTTTGCCCCATTCTTGGCGAGTGCTAACCAGTGGCCGGTGCCGGTGTCTTTTACAACTCATCGAAGGAATAACACGGGTAGAACGGAACCACCCAAGTGGGGCATCTTGCTCAGCAGGCTTGGTTTGTTCAGGCAATTCAAGTTAGAGGTCATTTTTGTCAGGTGGCACTATTCACAATGGATGGACAGAAATGTGGTGTTTCCAGCTCTGTGGTTAAATTATAAATGATGATCCCGATTCTAATTATAAGATTGCTTTTATGACAAATACGCCTTTGCAAAATCATCCACAGGTCTATTTACTAGACAATACAAACACAACTTTGCAAAATTATAAATTGAAAATGAGGGCACCTTCTCAAAAAAAAATGTGCTTTTATTGCTTTATGGGTTGCCCAAAGTTGGTTTGAGTGGCATCATTGATTGCCTGGTTTGAGAAGAAAGTCTAAGAGTAGTACCCTAATAAAAAAGGAACTTCCACATTGAGGCAGACTTAAAGACACTATCAGTGTGATTTGAAAAATATTTGAAATTGGCAGGAGGACTAGCTTCAAAGTGAAGGATAAGTTGAGAAATTTCATAAGTTACTTTTCCAACTGAAGAATGACATAAAAGGAAGAAACGGCAGTGTTCCCCAAGATGCGATTCCCATTCAATTACGGGTGGTAGTAAGTGTCGCCGGAACGGGACAGTAATGACTAAAGATTTCCGATTATGTCCTATTAGTGCTTTGAGTCTTATTCATGGTGCAGTGTATGTTTTAGGATACCTGGACTGGTTACATACATGCCACGAATCTGATTTGATGATTTTTCGATTTTCGGATTTAGCAAATCATGATAGGGTCTTTAATGTCCTAATCAATTTTTTTTGTGGACCCCCCTTATGAAACATTAATTTTGAAAGCCCTTTTATTTAAAAAAAATGCCCTTTTGTTAAAATTCATCCATATATTTTCAGAATGAGGCTGATAAATTTAATTCTTTCACACGGGATAAATATACAGTGCTCTATATTAACGCTGAAGGTACACAGCCAGATTCATACAGAGTAACCCAGAGCACTGTGTGTACTGTGCGGTAGCTGCCACAGTAGACACAATGTAGCTGCCATATAGGCTACCATGTGAGTAAGAATCCGGCTGTGTATGCTTAACTCTTATGTGAATGAACTGATTTGTTGACTTTCTTGCTTTCAAAACAGATTCATTTTCAAAATTACCAACTTTTTGAAAGAAGACTTTTTGAAGTAATTGATGAAAATGCACATAATCCCATTTCTTGAACAAAAATGGCTATTTATTCTTCAGAGTCGCTTTAAATTATCCTTGAGTGGGTAATATGGGGTGTCTCTGGAATAATACGGGAAAGGTCATGTAGGGGTCATATGAGGTCATTGTTGAAAATGCTTAATATGCTGCTTGCACAGGAACTGCCAGGTAATCACCAACCAATGTTCGGAATAATCTTTAAAGAGTGGGATAGATGGAGTGTTCAATGGTAAGAGATCAAAGGTCATTTTTGGTCACTTGAGGTCATTGTTGACAACTGCTAAGAATGCTGCTTCTGCTGGAGAAATGGATGGGTGTTTACCAAAGTCATAATAAACCATAAATCATAATAAGTCATAAGATATTCAAAGATAAAGAGTCAAAGGTCATTTGGAGTCAAATGCTGCATCCATAGAAATGGATGGGCATTCATCAAACTTAAAATGGTCATTTAAGAAAGGGTCACCTAAGGGTGTACAAAAACAAATTGAGGTCTGAGGTAATCTAAGGGTACTGCTCGCTTGAGGTCTTTGTTGCAAAATATAAGTTATCAAACACTTCATTTTAAGAAATTGTGTTTTGTACTTTGGTCTTTGGTTACAAGGTAAAGGTGCGTACCAGCATTAAGCTACCTGGCCAGAGTGCCTCTTTCTCTTTCCGTGGTATTGGGCCAGACTCCTCTGTAATTTGCTGGGGGGGGGGGGGGGCGATGTGTCAACTCCTCCTGCACAGTGAGTTTTTACCTTTCCCAGCATATGCTGGTACCCATTCATACTCCTGATCAAGGGAGAGGCAACTGAGGTGAAGTGCCTTGCCCAAGGATGCAAATACTTGCTCTGACAGGGTTCGAACCGGCACACACTCTGATCATAAGTCATTACCGTATCCTTGGGCCCTCTTTTACAATTACTATAATTGTATGATGGCCCAAACCTATATGAATGTGTGTGTTTTTAAAAGACAGAGTGTGTGTTGACAAACTCAGTTTTACCTGAAAACCAATTAAATATTTTATTATCAGCAGTGGTAATATCAACTATAAAAAAAATAAAAAAAATAAAAATATTGGTTTTGTGTTTTATTTAGCCAGGTGGTTGTTAGAACTTGCAAAAGCAGAGTATAGCATGGATGGTGACATCATGGAGGGAAATCTTGTGCAGAAGGTTGACGTCATTACTAACCATCTGCTGAAAGGATACCCAATACTTGTACCGTATCCTTGAAAATATTTAATAGGAAAAAGCATCGATTACATGCAGCATAATCGGTCAGACAACATCAATGCTTAGGTAGTCAAAATCAATGGCAATAAAGTTAATCACTTCATAAAGTTGAAATGAGAAGGGGCCTCAATTTGCTGTCTTCAACTCTACATAACATAGGTGAAATCTTGGTCTGGTCCGGTTTTCGTGTCGATTTGAAAATATGGGGATGCAGCTTTCATACTGGCTTTATATGCATTCGTGGAGCATTGAAATGAAACTTAGAGCACTCCCCCTCTCTCCCTCTAAGTTTGTTCAAAAAATCTTATATTGATTTTAATTGGAATTAGGATTTAAAAACACTTGTAAGGAATGGTCAAACACATGTGCTATGATTGCTTAGCATTTATCACTATGTAAAACACTAAAGTCTCTATTCTCAACATCCATCCAAAGCAGCCGATTTCTTAATTAAGATTAATAATTAAAAAGGGTTCAAATTTTCATATGTGTTCACCAAAAACATTTTGAATTTTTGAAGTTTTAAAATGTTCAAACCATTTGGAGAGTACACACAGCTGTTTGAAAGTTTCATTTATTCATGACAAAGAAAAAAATTTTGCATGCCGTGATTTTGAAAAAATCTGACTCTAATGTAGTTAGTCCTGGGTGATACCTCTGTTGCTGCATCTGTGTGTGTAAAGAGACATAGGGCTTATGTCTGATTCCACCATGGGTATGTTCAATCAGATAGGAGTTATCTGTAAGAGTGTAAATTACCATATTCGGGATTTATGCCATATCGTAGGTTTATCACTTTTTGATGTTTTCAAACCATACTGTACGATGTTTGGTTTTGTCCCACATTGACTTTGCCAACTCATTACTCTATGGCACCATTGAAATATATAGGATTCTCAAAAGGCTTCAATGCTTGCAAAATAAAGCTGTGAGCTTGGCTGTTCGCTTGCAGTTGTGACAAGAGTTTGCCACAACTTTTGATTCTCTCTTCATTGATTGCCTGTTGAGGAATGTATCAGATACAAAATCCTTGATGTGTAAGAGTTCTGTAATGGACAGGCTCCATATACCTTACTGATGGTTTAATTTGTTATATGCTGTTGTAATTCTAATGGAACAAGACGAGGGCTACGGTCTTCTTCTGATGTTACTGCCTTGTTATTCCTTGTACCAAGTGTAGATTTGGCAACAGACGTTTTGGACATATTTTGATCCTGAACTGTGGAACAAGCTTCCTGTTAATATAAGAGAGACACCTTCCACCAGTGTCTTAAATGGCTCCTGAAAACATACTCATTTCCTGATGTTTAACTTTTGTTAACATTTTGGATTTGTTAGGTTTCCTGATTATTCTTTTATGTCATAAACTCATTAATTTTGTATTTTAAGTATTTGTTGTAAGGTGCTATTTTCTCTGTAGAGATCGCCATATAAATGCATTTTATTATCCCCTGGCTTAATGGGATTGTGTGGGAGCGCGCAAGTCTGTATGTGTATGTATGTGTGCACTTTATTATGTTTTTGGTTTCGGTCTTCCGACAAGCTGAAGGTCCGTTTAAACCATTATGTTTGTATAGATCCATGTGTGGGAAAATATCGGATCCAAAACATGATAATGATAAAATTGGATTAGTTAAACCCAATATTAATTTGGTCTCGCTATAGTTTTAAAATATTGGGCCTCGACTGCGTCTCGCCCAATATTTTGCACTCATAGCTCGACCAATTAATTTGGGCTTATCGATCAATGTTATATCAAACCGGGTCTAATTGTCCCATAGAGAATTGCCATGTCTGCTAGCGTTTAAGTTCCATACTATAAAGGTTAAAATCGTCATGTGAAGTGCAACAATCGTATCGATATTTTGTCATATTTTGCAGAAAGGATGTTTGGTGTTCACATTCCTTTTGTTTTGGCTTAAAATCTCGATCCAATTTTATATCAACGTGGTACGTGGGGTTAAGGTGCAGTAGGGGTTCCTTCATATCTGGATGATGTCAAAGGTCATCTGAGGTCATGTTCCGGTTTGGTTAGGTTTTCATTTTTAGGGTCGTCTTTAAATTTAAGTTGAAGTCTGATTACAACCTAACTTGGGTCAAAGGTCACATACCAAGGTCAAAGGTCATCTGCAGTCATGTTCCACTTTGGTTGGGCTTTCATTTTTCGAAAACTGCTACATTTCTATATTATTCTATGAAAACAATTGATTGAATTTTGATGCCCTGCAACTGACAACTGTGCCAACTAACCAACTTGTTTGTACTGCCATCTGGCCAGGGGGGTTGCGCAAGTTTGCTTGCCATATTTTTTTCACATATGATAGCACCTATTTGAGGATGTTTAGAGTTGATAATATTATTTTGAACTGTGATGATAGGAACACTGATATTTTACAAGAATTCTGTAAATGCTTGTTGATGTTGACTTTAACAGAACATACCAGCTATGACACCGATGCCAATTTCGAGCCATGCTGCAAGAAAGGACATAAAGCACATTGGGCAGTGTTAACAGGTAGGTTATCAATTATGGGTTTGTGAACAGGATTTTGGGTGTGACAGTGGGATTAAAAATTACACGAGATGCGCATACCTCGTGTAAGTGTAACAAGCTATGTGGAGGTTTGGTGCATACTTTGACCAATTAGGCATCGCCAAATGAGGCGCAATGTTCCTCCAGGTTCACACAGTCCATGCAGGCTTGTGTTCCGTCCTGTCCAAAAAAATATTAGTCAGACTGTAGGCATACATTCTCCAACATTCTATCAGCAGTTATTTGTTACTAAAATTGCAAAAACTGATAATTTACCCTTTCAAAATATGTGTATGACTGGTGTAGCAGCCAATCATATGCACTGGTACATACCCAAAATCTACTAATAAATCCTGTTCATGTTTGATATAAAATTGGATGGATTGAGCATGATACACAAAGATATTGTTTGAGCTATGAGCACAATATTTTTAAAAACAGTGAGACCAATATCTTTGTGTATCGTGCGAAAGAATCCGTTCAATTTTATCATTATTATGCTTTGAGTTGAATTTTTTTTTTTCAATTATGATGTACGGCTGAGCGGAGGGGCTTTTTTTCTTCCGTTTTCGGTTTGTCATCGTTACTTTATTCTGTTGTGTGATGTTATGTATTACGTTAAGATCACTTGGTAAGTACTATCTTCTGTTTAAACCTTATTCTTCGACCAAATTCTGACTTTGAATTTTCAACTGACTGTATATGTTTTGTACCGCCATATTCATCTGATGCTCACCCGTTAAAGCTGGACGACTGGAAGCTGTCGGACACGATTCACGTATTTTCATCCAGCGTGTAATTTCTCTATAAACGATGGTTACGCTTGTGAATTGGAAATTTGCATTAATGCTTATGACCTTCAATGCACATTATGTGTTCGGCTTAAGATTCAGTATCCCATTATATCAACCCGATGAATGGTATTCATGACAATATACGAGATTTACTTGGAACGATTCGTTTTGAACTGGGTTCTAATTCTATTTCTCCTGCATGTGGCTCAAACACTTTCTGATACCTTAGTGGCATACTTCAGTGATCATGAGGATTTCGTTGAACAAAAACATTCAGAAACGTAAACATATTTCATCAGCCAGACTGGATCTGAAGCCAGAAAGAGGAAAAAATATTCTCAGAAAAAAATTGCAAAAAACGGCCAATCTAAGGAGATAAACAAATGTTTCGACAAGCGAAAGGGGATCTTACCTAAAAACTTAAGTAAAAACAAGTACAAATGCAAAAACTACAGCTTACCAAGAGAAACTATAACGATCAAAACTTTTGGGGCATTTGCAAAAAAAAAAAAAAAGTAACAAATGGGCACTCTGTATACAACCAATGCTCGTCATCGTTACGAAAGAGAAATCGCCGATTTGTTACTATTCTGAAAATATCAAGGAAAGCCGTTATTGATGACTCAGTTATCATGGTTACTAAGTTACCAGTTAATAAATACTCTATGCTGACTTTGATTAGAGGTTGTTAAACCAAAAGATATAAAAAACATCCCGGGTATAAGAGGGGCCACCTCAGCTCCTGGTAACGATGGCATAAATGTATGGATACTTAAAATCTACCTCAACCCATCATTTAATGGCCCAAATTATTTTACTAGGATGCCTTTTGGTGGACCACTCTTCTCCGGAGGCATGGTTCTCAATCAATAGGTAGTTTTGATTTCATAAAGCGGGTTGATACAGAAAAAACCACGAAAATTTTAGGCTGATAGCTCTGACATCTGTGTATTTCTAGGTGTTTCATCAGAGTTGTGCTGAAAGGTTGGGCTCCTATCTTACTAAATAGAAGACATTACTTGATCCTTACCTACAAAAGCCCTTTTTAAACCATAATGATGGGGTTCTTGCGATCGAGAGCGGGCTTTTAATATGTCGGCGGTCTTGGTTAGCGAAACTAGGTCGGCGTTTTTCGTTTTATGTCCAGTTCCGCCGGAAATTCGGCAAAATGTTCTAGAGGTGCTGGCCGCCGTGTGTGGGTAGAGGAATTATTTTTTAATTTTTTTAGTGACGGCAGTCAGTTTGGGGAGGTTTTCTGCTTTTCTAGGGCATTCTTTGGATGCCTCGCTTGTCTTCTTTCCTACTAAAACTATGGTTGGTGTGCACGTGTTTTGTTACGCGCGGGCGCGGGGTATCTGCGTCGAAAAAACTGTAAGTAATAGTGCTATATTATACTACCTGGTGCTTCCACGATGCTATCCAAGAAACAGTGGCAAGGATAGAGGTCAAATACGATTGCAAGAGTGAGCACATTTGCATATCTACTTGCATCCGCCCTTGGATGTCTCATTCAGGGACTTCTAACTACCCGACCGCCTGAGCAGAGTTAGTGTAAGAAACACACCCTGGAGAGAGCCACAAAAGATGTGAAGTCGGCTTGTGAAGTAAACAAGCAAGTTAAGATATCGAAGAAAATCGACGACACAGCTCAAGTTTACTAGATGTAACTCCACTGCCTATTGCTATTATTTGTTTTTTTAGAATGTAGCTATTTTCCGTATTTGGAGAAAGATCTTGTGATAATTTTGATTGCAAGTTCTCCCCTAATTTGTAATGGTTTGTCCGTCCCGGTCGGGGCTGTTGCCATGCGACACTCACCTCACCCGGACTTTCAGTGGTGGAGTGAACATTTGCACTCATAGGGTATAATACTTTTTTGGGTTTTTAGAATTGATAAAAGGGTGTACATAAGATATATACTTTGGAATCGTTTTCAATTTGTAATGGAAACAGAAGGTCTCTTGTTGGTTAAAACAAAATATTATGCCCTATGGTTGTCTTATTATGTAGCTTATTTAATTATTAAATATTCCGTTCAAGGTCTTGGCAACAATTAAACGTAGCAACTTGTTGCGGAATCCTTGGCTATTAATAGTTGTTTACAATACTAGGCCATAACAAAATTGGAATCGCACTTTACTGTGCAGGGAATCATACCTGTTGTTATGGCCTGCGTAAGGTAGGTGTCTTTATGCGAAGACAAAGGAAAAACCGGCAAGCCTATATATGCATTCATTCTGTACTAGCTCTACTAGCGCTAATTTGCATATAATTACAATGACCTCATTAACATTAGGCATCGTATTAAAATATCCCTGTTTTCTTATGATGTTACATGTGTCATGTAGTAAATGCCTATGCGCACATCAGATGAAACGATAGGACTTATATAAATCAAGCCTGAATTGAGTGAATTCCCTTAAGTCCCCGGGACCACTCTAACGGAGAGATTTTAACCATGTCACTAGAGAATTTTTGAACAGCGTTTCATCATGTGGGAGAGTCAGAAAAAGCAACTATGTGGCCGATACACCTTTTCTCTGAACTAAATAAGATGCATTTCATGGTTTTTTTGTACATCATCTTTTGCATATATAGTGCAAAGCAGATCGACTTTACATAAGAATTGATTTTTCTCTGCCGATGGACTATATGTTTCAATTTTAATTTTCCATCCACTGCCCGGAATCTCATTCATGCCAGAAAAGTACATGTATAAGTGACAACAAAGGAATTGTTTTGGAACAACACTGAATGATATATAAAAAGTTACTGGCACAACACACTGCATTTGTTTTATTGACTTTGTATCGTACTTGTTCTCTTCCGCTGACGTGATTTTTGCACCTGTTTTCATCAACATGTTGCGTACGTTACTTTTGAGACCAGCAAACTCCCCATTAGAAAGCTTAACTACACGCCAGCTTACACATAAAACTTCTACATTTTCATTTCAATTTATTAAGATTCAAGACAATACAAACACAAAAAGCAACATGAGCATGATACTTTTCTATAGCCTTCTTTACAATGCTTTTTACTTTAAAATAATGTTATTTATTTATAAAAGTTCGCACAGAATAGTATCCAGAGTAACTAATACATATTTATCGTTTTTCGCTTGTATCGGATGCCTCCCAGTGAGCCCACACTCATGATTACAGGTAGTTATCGCCACGCCAAAGGGAGATTAAACCCGAGCTCCGCACTGAAAAATCGGGGGATCCTCAGTCTAGCACTAGAGAAACGCAGCGCAATTGAGTGCATGGAAAATGTCGCTAAAATGATATCTAATGTAACTAGCTGTAATTGTCGGCGACTTTTATTATAACTAGGCTTAAAATATGATAAAGCGAATTTGGCACATAAAACAACCTAATTAAATAAAAACAATACAGAAATTATTTTTATTACAAAAGACCCACCTTTCATAAATGGTAGGACCAATTTAGAGTGCAAAGGGAAATTCCCCAACTCTGTCTGATAAACACGTGTTTCCCATCTCCAATGCCCCGGTCCACCATGTTCTGGAAGGCTGTGCGATTTTGTTTAGTGGTGACTATCAAATAATACCTAGCCATATCACACGCTCACACGGCGTTATCTATTTATTCACATTTTATAATGAGGTAATAGTTGCCCCAGCAAAAGCGTCAATTAATAGGTTATTATGGGTTAGATAACCCAATGTTGACAATTTCAATCAGTATATTTTGTTCCACCCCCGGCTCCTACAATAAATGGTATAACCATAAATAGGCCTTGGCTGCCTCCAGACCCGTATACAATTGCTCCGTCAGAGAATTTATGTTGATTTTGATCTTACATCTGCCTCAGGACTTTCAAACCCTACAAGGTGGAAAATTCCAAACCCTGGCAAACTCTTGGTACAGCCATATATTCAAAATGGCTGCTGGCGGCATAATTTTGGAAAACATAAAATGTCACATTTCAGGAATTATATCACTAAAACCAAAGCCTCCCTGCCACAACTCTTCTTATGTTTCAGATAGATCTTAAACAATAGGATAATGGTAAAGTTACAGGTGTATTATTCCTTGACCTCAGAGGCTTTATGATACAAGTAAATCCATGGCCTTCTTCTCCAACAGCTCAAACATATGGTGTCACAGTTAAGTCTCTTAGTCAGTGGTTTTCATCTTATCTGAAAGATAGATCTCAAACTGTGTGTATTACTTCTAAACTTTCTGTTTGAAAAATATTGAATTGCATTCCTCAAGGCTCAATCTTAGGGCCCTTAATTTATTTATTATTTATGCTGAATTCCACTTTCCTATGGTATTATTGTAAATGTTTATGTAACGCTGATGACACCAGTCTTTTATTTAGTGGCCTCGGATCCTTGTGCTCTTCAAAGTGCATTGAATAATCGCTTAGGCTAATATGCTTCCTGGTTTTAATTCTAACAACTCACACTAAATCTTAAGGAACCAAGTTCATGATTTGTGGTACAAAGCAACATTAGGCAGCTTGATGATATTTCAGTCACATATGGTAATGATCATATGAGAGTTGATAAATTTAAGTATCTGGGCGTCATATTTGACCCACTTTATCTTTTTTTTGTGTGAACATACTGATTACAATATCTCTACTAATATCAAAGCGTATTGGTGTAATTCGGAGAGTTAAGTTTTATCTCCCATCAGACACCCTTATATTTAGCTTCTGCTTTGGTTTTCCACAACTTTGTTATGGCATCCTGTGTGGTCTAACTGCAATGTGGAGCTCTCAAAGACGCTCCAAATTTCCTGCAAAATAAGCTTGCTCGTGTTCTTTTATCTGCCGATAATCAGTGACACCATTCATGATTTATTGTTTGTCTTAATTGGATAAAACAAAATATGGATAATCCTCTTCTCCTGATGGTTTTCAAGTGTCTTAAACATGATGCTTCCATCTAACCTTTCCATCAAAAAAAAAAAATTTTATATTTCAACTTCTGGCTATTCACGTGCTCAAATCTCGTAGTCAAACGGGCAATACACTCGGCTTCCACCTTGGCATATCAATCCTGGGTAGCGTACATTTTTCATTATAGAGGTGCCCAACAATTTGGAATGACATTCATAGTGTATTCCCGTCATTTGTCACCCTCAATTTGTATTCTTTAAGTCAACTCTTCGTAATAAATTGTTTTCATTTTTTTTTGCTAGGTTTCATTAATATTATTTTAAATAACATCATGTAATCATTGTTTTCATGTATTTTTGTGTATGTTTATATGTAACAATGATCCCATAC
>JAMKCH010009898.1:0-27853 GCA_023653785.1 Ophioderma brevispina | reverse complement strand
ATGCCATTAAATATATCTACCAAGTCTTTGCAGAAAATTCATTACACCTACTTTCATTTAATTGACAACCCATTACTGTGAATTCATGATTTAAGAACCGATTTTATATATGGTTTAGCAGACACCTCGATTAAAGCTTATTTCGAAATTAAATTCGCAAGAGTTTGAGCCCAAATGTTCGTATCACAGCAAAGCCATAGCACAATATGTGGTTATTTTCTGTCCGGTTTCCAGACGAAATTTTAAATTTGAAGTTCTTCCTTAAAGATGGAACTGCGAGTAAAATGGTCAAGCTAAAATTGGACAATGACATCCTAGGCAGCAAGGGCATGTGCCATTTACAATGTGTAATTCATATGGAGTGTGTAAAATTAATTGTACGCAATGGTTGTTCAAGGTAGATCAAACACAGGACACTGAGCCAGTTGGTAGGTGGAGGCGGTTTGGAAACGGACCAAGCTGCCTCAGACCCAATGTTCTCTGTTTTTAAATGAAAGATCGTGTCTCACAAAAGGGTCAACAATCTGCACATATACATTAAAGAAACACTCTTTTTTACCTAGAAAGTTGAGATTTTTTATCATCTGCAGCGTTAAGTTGTATTTAACAGTACTGTGGTGCCTTGTCCTACGAGCAGGTTCTAGGTCTCTGAAAGAAAGTGTAATTTTTGTATTTTAAACGGACAGAAATGACCAATCGTGTGCCTGTGCGAACAAGTGATAATGAAACGTTTTTCATAACATCAAAACGAACCTCGAATCAACCAAAATTGGGCGAATAAACTTTACTCGAGGATATCTAACAAACCATTTAAAAATGAAGGAGCGTGATACTAAATTGTACATACTGTCAAATGCAATGGCGGAAGAGTAGAAATAGACACCAAACCAAACCAATGGCGCCACACCAGGCGTAGATGTCGCAGCCTGTTTAGAAGATGAAACAGATTCTACATTCAATAAATTGCCAATCAATACCACTAACGTGCATCTCTTGAAAAACTCCTTAATATCAAATATTGCATATGCGTGTTTGTTATGTATAGGTTATGGCCAAGGCGCGACTACCTCCTATATTTAGTGACCTGCTGCCCTAACTCTGGGAAAGGGGTGGGGGGGGGGGGGAATGTCGGAAATGTCAGAATTGGCAATAATACTGTTTTCCTCGAATAGGTATTGAAAGAAAACGTGGTTATGAGTAGGTTAGTACCTGCATCGACGAACATGTCATTTCACTGACCTGATGGTTCATACAAACATACACACAATCTCCGACCCTAGATTGCGGTTACAACGTTGTTTAACAATTTAATGATGGCAAATGTATCCCTTTATTAAAAAGAGTAGTAGTGTAAAATTGGACCGCCCAGTTTAGAGCGATTATAAAAGCGGGTCAGACAGATAAGTATTAAAATCTTAAATCAAGGTATGTTCTGCAGCGTCAAATTACGTAGTACGCCAAGCAATATGGCGCCTAATTTTGTATCGGACTATAATTTGCTTACCAAGTTCAACCGAATAACCATCGTCCATGGATTGTAGAGACAAACATCATGGAATTCGGTGATGACCATCAACAAGTCACTAACCGCCAACGTGATGAAAGCAGTTGGCGGTGATCGGAGATCGCGTTATGTTAAGATACCAAAAAATCAATCATTAGGATTTTTTAATTTAGACGTCTTAAATGTTATTGAGAAAATTCTTAAAATAGGGTCCCTAAACATGATGATGGTAATTAAGTTCTCGAAGTTTAGGAAGAAGGATAAGTACGTTCTCGATGTTTAGGTAAGAAGCTTGATATGTTTTTTAAAGTTTGAAGATGCTGGAAATCAGAAATTTTGGGTCACCTCTGGGACAATGGGGAAACATTGTTAAAACAAGGGATACATCTAGTATTTGTGTAAAAAAGAAGGATCCGACAGGTACAGCCTTAATAAGGTTCATTCAATTGGACGGCCCAATTTTTGACAGTTGATAGAAAAAATATATGCTGGACCTCTTATGAAATCATCGCACTGGCTTCCAATCGACAAAGGACCACCTTTAAACTACTCCCGTGTGTTTATAAAATGTTAGAGGACCAAGGAACATCATATTTGTAAATTGTATCATTATATGTGCATACAAGAATACGTCGTCCTTCTCTAAGACACGCTTCAACTAAGTTCCCGATCACCAGAGTTTTGGCATTGGTGAATAAAAAGTGTCACATCTTATGCCTTCAAAGGGGGAAAAAATACCTATCTATTAGGCAGTCTCATTACTACTGTTATTTCAATTAGATAGGACCTCGTTTTTTAATTAATATTAGAGAAGGTAGAGATGTCGGGAACAAATTGTGAAAGAAATAGGGGGGTGGTTTTTTGTTATTCACGACAAGTTTTCAATTTCAAAAACATGGATGGAATTTACCTACAAATCTATGAAATTTGACCCCTTTCCCATCAAAGTTGCAAATAATCTGTCCGTCGTCTGGTATCATTAACAAATGACGTGTAAGGTGGTCTTTGTATTATACATACGACATGTACGAGGTGGGAAGCGACTGTCGATGTACCGATACCCACTGCGATTAATATCGGCAGACCAGAATACCTTGTCGGACGGTGACCTGCAATATTGTGTCATCTTCCTCTTAAAGGACATCCTAAACTTACAAAGCATGCATTGTATTTTGGTATTCTGTTCAAGTTTGAAGCGACATATTTTTTGTTCTAAAACCAATTCGGATAGACACTATTTATACATTACAACATTGTTCATGATATCGATCATTGTCTTCTGTCAAGAGCGATGCAACGTTTTACACACCTATCTTATAATTGGAACATTCCTGAAAAAGTTATCTCAATTACGAATATGCCGCTGCTTCGATTCCGATCTGCTGGCCGATTGATGGGCCAAAAAGCAGAAATTGAATAGAATACTTTTCAAGGCATGCACCTTCAATATCTTTTTGGGTTAATTAGAATGGAATACCAACTTTTCTTTCACGATTTTTTCCCGACACCAATACCTTTTTAATTTTATTTAAAAACCGACGGTCTAAGCTAATTGAATGGCCAGTACAATGTAGATCTTTGAAAATGATGAAATTTTATTTATTTCCTCATTAGCTTTCAAACTTTTTCTTAATGTTTTAAATCTTGCACCTTTCACTTTACTTTGTAATGTAAGCGTGTAGTTTTAATGCTTTTTTCAATCTATAAGCTTGTTGAGCTTTTGGGAACATTTGGGAACTTATGGATGTTCTCCACCCCCGTATATAACTTGTATCCAACATAGAACCCAGCTAATTCCAAAGCAAACAGCGATTTTATGAGTAGAAACAAGACAAGCGACCGATATTTGTCTTTTATTGGTTGGTTCTGGTTAGGGATAATAGCTTACTATGCCATTAACATGCTTTCATTTGTTATCAAAATTCTAATCTATGTTGGGCCACACTTGCAATTAGCGTTCATGCCTAGAATGACAACTGATATTTGACAGTGGGGGACTTGTTTTTGAACGATCCCCCCAACAAGAATGCCCCCATAAATGCTCTTTACAATTATTATTCTACTAATTTTGCTAATTTAGGTTAATCTAATATCCAAATGACAAGATATAGCTCAAAAACTCATATTAACAAAATTTGTCCCTTTCCCTGATTCTATATTGAGCTGAGTGACATTCTTTCGTATAATCGCCTCCCCAGATATTACCTGAAATTCAACAAATGGTCGAACTTCTTCTTTAACAACCATTCAAGATCGTTTAAAATCAGTCATTTTTTTTATCCTGAACTTCTACTAGTGCATCAACGCCATCATTTTAATCTCTGCTGAAGTAACCATGGTCTGGTTTCATATCTGCATATGTTTTTTTTTTTTTTTTGGTTTTGTTTGTTTCTTTGTATGTTTGTCCGTTTCTCTTGGTTTTTGAGACAATCACGGGTACTTCGTGTTTTTTAGTTTTCATTCAGCATTTCATAGAAAGAAATTGGAAATTTGGCTTCATGCACAAGGGGGAAAACAATTTAAACTTACTTAGCAAAGATGTAGATAACGGTAAAATTTCCAGCAATCCCAACAAAGAAGACGATGATAAGAAAGACAGCCAACCCGAAGCGAAGAAGTTCTGGCATTGGAGGCAGATGGCTGTGACCAGGGTAGGGTTTGTAGATGCCAATGAGTGGTGAGGTCTGCCGGAGCTTCGCTGAAAGGCTTCGGGTGAATTTCAGAATCTCCCGGTCCATAACCCATGGTTGTGTGACTTCCTTCACCACTTCTCCACAATTGCAAGTAGTCATAATTTCTGCAGCTCGTGTAAAAAGTGCAACTGCTGGCGGTGTTTTAATGAAATATTCAGATAACGCTCCAACAGTAGAATATTATCCTCGGCTGAATGTCATCTGACATTAAATGAAATGATTTTGACCGACGACACTGCTGCAGCTGCTGATCTTTTGAAGGATATCTACAAGTTAAAAAAGAAGGAAGGGGAAAGAATAACGACCCATTAAGTTGTTTTCCTCTCATAGTCCCATTTGGAATTTTGCTCCCCTTGATTACCAACCACCATTTGATGACGAAAAATTGAGAATTCACATTTTAAAATTTTTGCCGCCATTAAGGGGTGGTCCCCTGGACATTGCAAACCCTCTTAAAGGGTGAAGCGCATTCTGGGGGCCTGCGTGGCTAACAAAAAAGCGCGTTGTTTTATCTTTTTAAAAAATGGCCGGGGGCTTGAGCCCCAAAATTTATCAATCTCTGCTTCAAAATCAGTTAGTGATTGCAAATAGCATAGCAAAATTCTAAATTTTATTTGCCACATGAAGGTCACCTAATGGCTTACTAAAAACACCCATTATTAAAAAAAACACGAGTATAACAATATATTTTTTAACAATACAAGGAACAAATATAATCTTAAAAGAAACAAGAAATAGTTTAGTGGACCGTGAAGGAACGTTTACATTTTAAATTGTTTTTAATTTTTAAAAAAAAAAAAAAAAAAAAGAAGTGGTTTGGGTGTTTTCATTTACACACACTAAACTTGTTCATTTAGTTACGTAATAAAGGGTTTGTTGTGTTGAAATTCATTATTAGAGTAATTTATGGGTTAATATTATATTCCGACCCCCGTCCTGTATTGTCATGGCTTCAAGAGAAGAAAATGTTATCAAAATTAAGGAATATTGTCAGGTCCAGTTGGATGTATTTTTCTATTTTGTAGTTTTACAAGAATTGCAAGAATTGAAAACACATCGCATGAAAATGACCTCAGAACAAAGGGTTCACGATCATCTTTTAGGTCATGAGTGTCTCTTAGACTGCCTACCTGTTCTCTGTTGTTCTCCTGAAAATTATTCTGAAATTCATCCCAAAACAATGCAATTTGCATATTGCGTATATATGAAATGATTAAACCACGAGCTGTATTTATCGGTTATGCATTTCGCCCACTGCAATTCAAAAACGAATTTCTGTACAAATTTATCTCCGACAAAAATCCAGGACCTCGTTTATCTGTTTATTAGAAAAGTAGTTCAAAACAAAGAATTGGTTGATGAGCACAAAGGAACAAATGCAAAATCCACAATTAAGCTAGCTCTCTGAATCTGTTAGCCGGTTAGTGGTAGTATTATAGGTTTAGCGGTCATCAAGAAAGAGACAGGAGCGTACTTAGCCCAATCCAGGGGACTAAAATTGCCAAGTCGTCCCCGGTGACCTCCTCCAACCGATGCTAAACGGGGAGCAATGCATCTAAGCCCGCAAAAATTAGGAAAAATTACATTAATAAGCCTAATTTTAGGGCAAGCTTGGTCCCAATCCTCAAAAAACAGAAGCAAACAGAAAAAGAAAATACCCAATGATATTCAATTGCGTCCCGATATTAAGCTAAGTGGAGCAACTGTCCCTACGCCCTCCCGGTTCGGTACGCTAAATGTCAAAATATCTTTATTTTGATAAGCATGCTATTTCATTGTGAAACAGAAAATTAGATATAGTCCAATTTATTTATGATTTGACCCAAGACAAATGGCAAAAGAAACAATTTTGGTGTAATATACTGTGAAAATTGTCCAAAAAGTTGACCAAAATAACCTACGTGGAAAAATGAAATAAGGAAGGGGCACGTTTGTACGGGGTAAAATAGAATGGTTCGAATCGATTTAAAAATTTACCAATTTATTTGCCCTACTCTGAGGATTTAACCTTTAAAAAGTTATAGTTTGCCCTATCCACGATTACAGATTTTCCGCATATTGTTCAAAAATGGTTAAAAGTTATTCATTGGTCACACTAGATGAGTAAGTTATAAAGACACTTTGTTCGACGGTTCTATATAAGAATGCAGAGCTATGACTAGTGACCTCCATAGACCCTGTAGCCCCCAGACACATTTTTGCATTCAATTATGCACCGAATATCATAGATGGTGCAACAGGATATTTGTTGGCTTTCTGTAAAATTAGACGAACAATTTGACACGCATTTTTTTATAACGAACAGATATATCTGTAATTTTATCCCCATGTGACCTTGAACCCATTTTGCCTCATAAACTCTGGAAAACGTACAAACTGCAGATAGGCCAAACTTATTTTTTAAACCTTGAAATGGGGGAAAACATGTTGTTGTACTTTTCATGGTTTCAACCATTTTAATATTTTGACCCCTGTCTAACCTCACCCTTAAAAAACACATTCCACTCCTGATTTTGGTAAAATTTTGATAGGTTGTCTAAAGGTTTTCTCAATACAATCCTAGAGAAAATAATTCTTTTGCAATATTATTTTGGGTAAGGCATCATTTGTCCTAATTTGAGGCCTAAAACCTCAAATATCATAGATCTAATGGGTTGAATCCGTTTGTGTAACTTACGTAGGTTTGTTCACTCTCTCTAATAGTTTGTGTGTTTATAATTGTTTACCCATATTCAAAGTGTAATTTACATATCTCGTTCTCCGCATGGCCCAGAATCAGTTGCTTCATTCGCAAGAGCAAGGTGTTTCGGTTTAAAGCAAGACACAGCAATTTTGTGAAGAGGCGCCCCCCATTTTCAGGATATTTTGAGATTTTTGCCACAGTTGAATTGGTAATTGAATAGTTAAACAATACCGGTGAATGGTAGAGCTCAAAAGTCTCTATGTGTCGCAAAGAAGGAATTTTTGTAATTAGAAATAAATTCTATACGATGATATCCGATAATAATTACGGCTGCTGGAAAAGTTCCTTCCAATATTAATTACGACATGTCTAAACGCATCCATTAGTTGTTCATCGGTCAGGCGAGTCAAGTTCAGATCATTTTCGTGAGGTTACACCATTCGAAGGGGCGGACATAAATTTGGCGATTTTCAGATCCGCCATTTAAATTTCAATCAGGGGATCCCGGTTATAATACAAAATCGATTCTTTTTGACAAATAACGCATTTTTGAGCATTACAACGCGCAGGTAGGTATAGGTTCTAGACAATTACCAACACAACTGTGACAAAAATCTCAAATTTGAAAATGGGGGGCAGCCCGCGCTCTTCCAAAAAGGTGCTGTTTGTGCTTTAATCCGAATATAACTCTCATACACATGCTATTATTTCCTCAAGTCTTCCATGGTGGGTGGGTTTCAAGGACCACTTTGAGCCAGAGTGAAAACGTGAACTCGTTGGAGATTGTTTGCATGTCTGTGTTATTCAAAGTCAAATACATAACAAAAAGGTCATGGAAAGCGATGGTTTTACCTTTAATATTTCTTAGCGCTTAGCTTCTCAATGTAAAACACCCAACAAAAGAGTATTGTGGTGATATGTTTTCCGATGATACGATTGTTTTTTGAATATTACTTAAATGAAAATTGTCCAAATTTCACTGAATGTACAACGTGAGTCAAATAATTTTTTGAATGAATTGTAGTGGGTAAGGATACTACATTAATTTTAAACAAATCAAGAAAAAAAATTTTGGTATGTGTTTGTAGTATAAAGGTCGATAGGAAGTAAAACATATCAAAGGTTTTCTGAAATTGACCGCGCAGAGGGTCTTAATATGGCGTCATTCAAAATGACCGCCATTCAAAAATTACGTATTCCTATATTCTCTGTATATGAGGACTCGTAGAGGACCATAACTATGTGGTCTATACCCCTGTCTCCGGGTCTGTGAATCCATTAAGTACATGTTATCAACATTGGATCACTGGATTGTGGCTTTATTATGATTTCTCGACCCTGAAAACATGGATTGTAGACACCGGACTATGCCTCTGCAAAGTTTTAGAGAAAGGATATGGGCAAAAATAATTGGCCTTGTGGCCTTTTAGACATCCAAGATAAGCTGCTGTTAACAATAATTCTTATGGATCCTTGACCCTACAAACATGGGTTATAGATACGAATCTCGCCTCTTCACGTCTCAGGGGAAAAACCCAAAGATAGGGGCACAAACTACAGTTTGGAAAACTTTTCATATGATGCTCTCGAGATATGTTACAACAAATACATACCATCAAATAGTTTTCTTGCAATATTTTGTGGTGTAGGGTTAGGTATATCATATAAATTATGACCTGACCTGACGTAATGGCATTGACACCAAAAGCATCATATTGTTTTCTTAAGACGGACCCAGAGCTGTAGTTTGTCGGTGGTCATTTTTTCTTATTCACATGCATTTTGACAGTTAGTTACAATAAGGGCGCGTACGAACGAATCAGGGGTGGGGTGGGGGTTCCCCCTTCCGTTCGAAAAAAGCGGGATAATTAAAATTTAATATGAACCCAAATATGGTATTTTCATCTCTCTCTTAGGGATTTCTACCATTTCGGCCAAAATCTGGACAAAATTAATGTAAATTCGGCAATTCGACTTAGTTGGAGGAAGGGAAAAATCACTCGGAGACTACATGTCCATTTTACCTACTTGGACGGACGACCCCGCCCCCCGAGTACGCCCCTATGAGTTACGATTATGAATGTTAGTTACAATCCACTATCAGTGTTGCTTACATCATAAATCGAACAAAACATAAAAAATCTGATTATTATATCTGTATAACAAAGTTTATAGGTATCCTAACAACCCTACACGTAGTGAGACCAAAATAAACCTAATAAGAAAACCAAAGTTGGAATATTTTAGTCGCTAGTGTTCTTGCAGATACTTATTTAATAAACGTACTGTAATGGAGATCCGTATCTTGGTCACTGCTGGTTTTCCTTTTTGCTATATTTGTTCAATTTGGAAGAAGAAAACCTTATGAGAATTTTACAAACTTATCCTCCACTTTTAAACTATTTCTGCAAATTTAAAATATTTTGAATCTTTTAAGAAATAATGAACATTTTTAAAAGTGTTTTTTTATTAAAATGAAAATAACATGAAGTTCGCTAGCAATCATCACAATACATGTATCTGTGATTTAGGGTGATACGGCAATTTAAAGGAGATGATATTCGCACCAACATCGTTAAAATATTCAAATATAGTTCAATGATAGTACTTTGATTACAAATAATATTGCACACTAAAAGCCCAGAACGACACTTTGTTTGAATAATTGTACTTAAAATTCAGGATTTGTGGAAGGAAATATTTGTTCAAGTTCACAAAATCATCAATTTGAATGTGTTGCTTCTTTTGCCAAAAAAGAACATTTTGATTAGAGATTAAGTAAAGTGGAGGCTTTTTTGCACGTTATAAAAAGAAATATCATTTCTCTTGGCTGCGACTTAGTTCTTTATAAACTCCCTTTTTTGACCCACCATTCTGCTGAAGACACGCCTGTGCCCTGCCCAGCAAGTTACGAACAGCTCTCTAACCATCCACAGTTGCGGCGCGGATTTAAATGTAGGTCTTCTATAGATTAGGCTTAAAATTGTGTTATAGGAAATTACGTACAGTGTGAGGTATTTTAATACAACAATCTGCTGAAAAACACATGATCAGATAAGGGAGCACTTCAGAACACAACCGTTTGGTCGCTTGCCTGGTTCTTCTGTTGGGACCGTATCCGCGGTTGGCCTCGTTTCCTGCGGTTGGACCCGTATCCTTGCGGTTGGACCCGTATCTTGCGGTTTGGACCGTTTACTGTGTTTGGACCCGTTTCCTGATGTTGGGACCGTTTCATGCGGTTGGACCTTTTTCTGCGTGTACCCGGTTTCAATGTCTTCTACAATTGGTTGAAAGGAAACAGGCTCAGCCGCCCAACTAAACTTTTGCGATGTTTTCTTCAATGATATACTGACCGACAAGAAAAAGGCAGAATCATCATTAAGAGATAAGACACCAATTTAACCATAAAAGGTTCCTAGTAATTAATCCTTAAAACAATAGTGATCAAATCAAATGTTTAAAAATGCTTTCATCAATACCCAAGCAAAAATTTGGGACGTATTAAGACGTTAATAACTGTATAAGTGTAATTTAAAACTTAAGTGAATGAATAAGGGGGTCCAGGAGCCCACGAAATGTGTAACCTGACCTTGAGCGCCAGAATGTTTTTTTGTTCAAATGTATTTTTGCAATTAATTGACAACACGCTTGCTATGGTGATAAAATAAAAAAAATAATTACAACGTCAATTAGAAATTATGAGCCCTCTTATAAAAACTAATGGAAAATACTTCATTAAAAATCCAAATGTGTGACCTTTGACTTATATGATTTATATTACCACCATTTACAAATATTCTTAGAATTATTAATGTTTCCGTAAACCAATTATATGCTGACATGCAATTAATTTTCCTGTACATAGTTTGGGAAAAGAGGCACCATTAAAATACTGAATGTTTCGAACCCCCAATTTATTGTTGTATATAATAATTATGTTTTAATCACAGAGGCATGGTTAACAGTTTTTTTGGTCATATGGTGGAAAAAAAAAAGAGTATATTTGTTTCGCCCAATATCTAAAAACGATTAATATTGTTCATTTTTTCACAAATATCAATTCTGAGTAGTATTGACATGTGCCAGGTTTCGGATACTAAATCATTTCCAATGTGAAATGCGTTTTCTGAAGTGGGGGTCTCCGGGAGGCCCCCCATATCCACAACGTTTGTAAGGTACCTTAAATAACGCAAGCTTGAATTTCCCCAAACAATTAAATAAAGACTGTTCCTTTTCTTTTCCACCACTGTCTGATTATAGTGTAATTGTCTTTACATGGTACCAATATCCACTCGATCTTTCTCATTGTTGATTCTATATTTCAAACAAAATTCCGTAGATATGTTTCATCTATCTAAAATAAGCGGATTGTGTCATACAAATTATAAAAATAGTTTTTTTTAAACTAATAAAATATTAATCATGGATCAGCGTGCAAACACAAAGGCATCAATCGAAATGTACGTGTTTTGGTTTACCTGGTTGCATAAATGAAGACCCGAAGCCTCACTTGTGCGGAACCAAGGGTTTTTCAGCCTTTACGAAACACGATAATAATATAAATCTATATTAAACACAGTAAGTGACAATAATTAAAGATTTAAAAACAGAATCTGCAATTTAATTATTTGTAAAAAAATCTGTTGGTTTCGTTTCTAAGACGCTTGAATAGCCAAAAGGTTGGAGGCGAGGATTTGGACGGTTTATACATTATACAATAAACGAAGGGTCGTTACAATTGAGGACGAATTTTATACTTCCGGTCGTTGTAAAGCATACGCAATTCTGATGGTTTTGGAAGTGGAAACACAATCTTGAAAATATTGGAAGTCATCAAAACAATCCTAAAAATTCAGTTGCTTATCCCTGCCAAAACTTTAGGTGCAAGAGAAATAAAATCACTAATGATAGTTATAGCAGAGTATGGAATGTTTTTACCGCTTGAGTTTGGATCGAGTGTACCAATGCTTTGCCTTCTTACTCAGCTAGATATTACTACAAAATTGACATATCATACGATTCATGGTAAATTCATTGAAAAACCAAAACACCTGTTTCATTTGACGTCATTTTATTTGTCATTGATTTATACAAACAACCAACGTTTTCAACGGTTTCATTTTTACCATTCATCGTGTAAGACAGACATTTGTTTTAAACTTAAAGCTGCAAATAAATGTTACGTTTAAGGTGAGATCCGGGTCAGTTTTGTGATTTTCCGAGGAGCGATTTCCAACATTCTTAAGATGCCAATGTATATTTTTGGTGTGTTTGTGTGATTATGTACAGCGCTTAGATACTTTGTTGTGACGCTCTATAAGTGACAATTAACATTATTAATTATTATTATTATCCAAACATATTATACCAACAAAGTTCAAAATCAGTATCAATTTGTCACAGTAATTGCTTTGGTATTTTAGCTCCGTGCAAATGTAACTCAAACACAAATTAACATACATTCACGACCTTTGTGGAAAATATCTGCGGGGGCATTTTCAAGAAAACCATGTTCTTGATTTTTTTTCATTTATTTACCATGCCAACCAAATAGCCCATTTCATTAAATAATTTAAAACAAAGGGGAAATTTTAAACCCGAGAGACTCGTTTTTCAAAGTTTAGTCTTCTTAATATTTGTGTTAAATTTCATTTCCATACGATTTTTGCTGTTTGAGTTGCTTGACAATTACTCTTTGCATTTTTTGACAAACTGAGATAGAGGCCTGGAAAGATTGTAACACCTTGATACAGATATTTATGTGATGTCATTTTACATTTTGTATGTATTGTATTAATATAATTTATAATCAAAGTTTCGTTAAGGAATTGGATTCGTTATTTTTTTTATTTCGTTAAATAAAGTAGTATGAGGAAACCAAAAAAGTAGTAAGCAACATTATCGTAGTACACAAAATTTAAGTTTTACTATTTGTTGAATAATTATATATATAACTTTAGAAAAGAAATATATTTGATACCCAATAATTACTCTTAATAAATATTATTGATTATCTCTATTTGATCAATATTACAGGTAAAGGTGTACACGAACAATGACGAAGCGCTTTGTTATCAATTTTTGTAACCCTCTGTGGGCTCGTTCAGAGTTGAATTTCGCTTCTTTTTTGTAGTGATTTTCACCCCTTTTTGGAGTGGGGTACAACGGCTTTGCTCTTATTTAGAGTGCGGTTTTATTGTTTGAGAGAGAGAGAGAGAGAATACATACTATCCTAAATCCAGCATTTCAACGCTTTCATTACCATGAATATTTTTTGAGTCTGCTCCTTTCCATGATTTTTTGTTCATTTCCATTATAGGCTCGTTGGTTTCAACATTTGACGTCTTCAACAAATATCTCCGTTAACAAATATCTCAACCTTACCACACTCAAAATAATTATCAAGCAAACTGCTTTCATTGATTTTCAAACACTAAGCATACAATTAGTCTACAGATAAATTACATTTTCAGGTTCCTAGTGATAATACATTATTCATTTCAGGAAGATTTAGGGTTGGGGTACAGATCTCTATGCGCACCCTTAAAGAAATGTTTACAATTCTAAAAAAAACCCGCAAATTTGCAAAAAAATGCTTGCCTTAGTATTAGTTTAAGGGACAGTAGGACTTATTTAACTCCAACGCAGTTTAAATTATCATCAGTAATGCTAAATATCAAAGGAATAATTTTGGTACTGGTCTCATAATGTATTCCTCCAACTCAAGAATTTCATTAGAAGAAAAATTATATAATCTAAACTTCACGCTTCCAATTTGAAATCTATGGCAATACAAATTTAGTGGACTAATAATTGTTTCCAAAATAACCTCTTGTGTGCTTTTAAATGCAATAAATGCAGGGAGAAGACCTTAGCATATTATTAGAATGTTTTATATATGCGCGCATAAATATCTAAATAAAATATGACATTTACGATAATGTACGTTTCAGAGAACTATTAAATTTATCAGAAATTTTAACTCAGCGGTTTTATCTTTCGAACTTTATGTAAAGAAATTATAGGATTTTAAAAATAATGTCAACTTTTAAAAAAAATGATATAAATAGGCTATATTTTATTTGTAGTCCAAAAGGAGTGTTTTATTTGAAGGAAAACGGTGAAAAATAAGCATGGGCGTGATGGATTACTACCAAGAAAAGAGCTTTGTTCAAAGAGACCTGGGAAAGCCGCAGCCTACCGCTTAGGATATTCCATTTTGGTGCTGAAGATCACCGGTTCAAACCCAGGTAGGATCACTTCCTGGGATTTAATCAGGTATATATGTATATACTAAATTCCCGATGTCATTTATATAGAAATGTTCTGCTCTGCTCCTGGTTCATATGGACTTAAGAAATGAAACATGAAAATACCCTGTCCTTCGGAGGGGACGATAAGCCATCGGTTCCCTGTACAGAAGAGACATACAAATCACAGTTGGCTTTCGATAAATTGTCCTGGTAAGTTGAGAGCCATAGGCCTACCCCCAGCACAGTGGTTAATCACTTTTAGGTATACCTCTGACGGTTCGTTCCTCTAAATAAACAAGTACTGTCTTTAGCTCCTGGTCTACTCTATTTTAAGAAAAGGTTGACTATGCTAGTTTAACACCGGAGTAGATATATTCTTTGCCACTTAAACGTATGTGTGAGCAGACAGACAGACAAAAAGACACATACACACAAACACACACACACACACGCACACACACAAAATCCTACACACCGCTAAGACCATCTTGCAGTTGGGTCTGTTTCAATGATCCGATTATTGATATAGCTAAAGGAAAGAAAAAAGCTACTTCAACAATTTGGTGTATTTTATAAGCTTAAAGGGGGATGGTCCAATTTAAGGATATCAAAGTTTTCATCTTGATAGATGGCCTTTACTCCAAAACCCCATCTGTAAAGTTTCGCGCCGATATTTCAATCCGTTTTGATGCGAGAGCTAAAAACGTGATTTTGATAGCTCTATAGAGTACTCGACCAAAATGGACCACATTTTCGCTCATAACTTCCAAACCGAACATCCTTTGGCTCTAATATTTCAAAGGGTAAATGAGAAAAACAGAGGCTTTCTTCTGATACCAAAATGTTGACCACTTCCGGTAAAATCAGTGGCTTCTGGGGACGAGGATATTAGCGCTCGGCGGGCCATGCGAAAATTGGACTTTTGCTGTGGGCGATGTTACTATGAATCCGGAAATTGTACTTATGTGTGTTTGTTTGTATCTTTCAAGCAACTCTATTAAAAAGCATCAAAACCACCTTCCAGGTGTTGGTTCCGTCTGATTGCTATTATATAATTGAAAGCAATTACTGTCTGTGATAAAAAAATTAAAGAGAGAAGCGGCGATTGCTTATCCGGAGCATTGAAAAAACAAATCATTAAAAAAATATGTATTGGCATCTTTCTTACTGGCATGGATGTGCTACCCGGGGGGCATCACATATGAAATGGATATGGGTGTAAGGCTGGCGCTTCGAAACCCAGGGCATTCGGTGACAGAGGACTAAAAAATAGGCGTCTCTGGGTGAGAGACAGCCAAAATGCCCCAAAATAAGAGGTTTTAGGGTGGGGTGACAACAAAAGTTCCCCCAAAATAGGGGTCTTTGGGTGACAATTTGGTAAAATTGTATAAAATATGGGGTCTTTGGGTGATATTTTCAAAATATATGGGGTCTTTGGGTGACAGCGATATTGAAAATGGGGGTCTTAACAGCCTTACATGCGCGTCACCTCCAATATGGGAGTGCCCCTCCCACCCCCGGATGTGCTAAAACCCGCAAGTGTTTGGCTCGTGATCCGTGTATTAAAACAAACCAGTACATTTTATTTGATACTGGACTTTTTATGGGTGTGTATCGAAAGTCTCACTTGAGATCAAAAAGCCTTTTCCTGCAAATGTCCCAGATTTTGAAGCGCGATATTGTTCACCACGAGCAGCTGATTAAAGTTGTCACTACTGCATGTCAATTTTGGGAGACTGTAGCAAATTTATCAAATACTATTATTTGGTGATTTGTTTTCAGTAAGGTTAAAGTTGTTTAATAAATTTGTCCTTTATTATAAGCTAATATAATTGCGTTCCATGTTTTTATGTATCTTCTCTCATCATCGCTGCTTATCCCTTTAAATTCGGAATTCGTTGAATTCTGGCTCTGACTATAGACGATGTTCGCAAGCATTACATTTTTGAATTCTTCGCAAGGTTTTGATGTCAGTAAAAAGGTATACCACAACCATAACAACGTGGGCATACTTCAGGCCCGTCGTCTATATTCCTCATCCAGTCGAAAGTCACTTCAGTTACTTCTTTATCAACTATACTGTTAGCGTAGGAGAGACGATTGAACGCCGAGGTGCGACGAGAGATTTCACATATCTGGTGTCCCTAAAAAAATTCAAAAGCCCTGATTTCTGCATCAATGTAAGTCTTTCCATCAAAAACATCCCACCCGGAAGGAATAAGCTGAGAACGATTTCTTTGGTACAAAAATTATGAAATTTCTCATTTTGTATTGGAGCAAATAATGAATTCAGTGTATGTTTTATATTGCATTATAAGCAAATAAAAATCACCTTTTGTTTTCATTTTTAAGCCATTTCTGTAGCCAAACACAAGGTAAGAAATCTATTGTATGACACAATATATTGATGCCTCAAAATTTCTCGTTGCACCTTAAGCAATACACTGAGGTTTAGAAAGGCCCACTGTTTACATTGTTTGTCCTATTTCTAAAGTTAAATATCTTGATTAGAAGTGAGATCTCAAAATATCATATACAACCTTTGGATGGAGTTGTTACATTCTCTTAACCATAACTGGATTAAAATTTTACCGATTTTAAAAAACTAGGATATTAAAATTAACACCGCGGAGTGTTTCAAAAGGACGGCGCCAGGTACTGTCAAAATCCAACAATCTTGGTGTTAAAAAAATCAAAGTATCATTTCAAACCACCAAAAGTGATTTTGACACTGACGCTCATGGGTACACCCTAGGCGTTAATTTAACACGCTAGTTTTTGATGTAAATGTAATGTTTATTTCCCTGTTACTATCACGTAAAAAAACGAATTTATACTTCCAAACTTTCGTCGTAGTATTGTTGCAAAGCCGCGATGTTGGTTGGGCATCAACACATTCTCCTTAAGAAATCATCCTGTCATTCAATTGTACACGGTGTTATACCACGACGCAGCCAAAATAGTACACTTACCTAATTTAGTGCTTCCAACGCTGCTCGCTCCTCATCCGCCAACTTCCGTTTTGATGGTTCTTTTGGTAGACGGCGAAATGATAGCTTTCGGTTCTTCCGTAACTATTTATACCGAAATAAGATATTCCGATTAATATTCAGCAAGAATGACTTATCTGGTATCTTGCGCCATAGGAATATCATTTCCAACTCTGCACGTGCTTCATATCCACGTTGCTCAAAATACTGGTATATCCGCAGATGCATTCAAATCGTGTTTTTGTACCAAACGTAGAGCCACCTACTGATTCTCACATTAATTCATTGATAAAAAAAGGTATAATAGTCAATAGCTTTGCGTCATATAACTGGAATAAAATTCAGGTAAACTGGATTCACACTATTCCAACCTTGAACTCTCTGAGCATTATGTTGGATCTTGCGTTTTATTTATTTTACTCATTTACTGTGCACTAAGTAACACAACCTAAGAGAAAAACATGATAATAATAATTAATAATAATAATAATTGTCATTTATAAAGCGCTTACGACAAAGTATCTAATCGCTGTATATAATCACAAAACATGATGTGAACACATAAGAAAATGTGTTTCTTGGTCTGCTTTGTAGTATCCCCGTGGTATTGCCATTTACCATTTTCACTTCAAAAATATTATCAGATATAAACTTAGCGGATATGCCAATCAAACGACAGGAATTATTATCTACAACAGAATGAGTTCCACCATTTATCGTTAGTGTTATTTTACAAGCTACAACTTGCAAAGTATATATGGTATCTGTATAATTAAATTGAAAACATTTGCGTTAAAATGTTTCCAACATATCTTTAAGCAATTATTTTCCGAATGTTCTTTTTATAACCCTTATTCTTCGATCACATAAGTACGGTGTTTCTTTCTGGGCATGTTATCAAAACTATGACATAATACTTTTAACGTTATCATATAGTGCAATGCTTTAACTTGAATCAGAGACATAATGCATTTTTTTTGCAATTAATACAACAAAAATGTTTTTGAACTAATCCACCAAATTTCACCTAATGCAATACATTTTCACAACTTGCCAAGATTAACATCATGATCATGTGTGGAAACCAATTTGAAGGATCTCTTGGAGAAGACTGACAGTGACCAGGTGAACAGAATAGGGAAGCTGTGCACCACATCGTTAGTCTAATTTCATGGGAGTTCATCATCTACTTCTTCATTTGCCAGGAATCTGGAAGCTCTGGCAACTCGATACCTGAAGAAGTGGGCAGGACTGCCAAGGTGCACCAATCCATCAATCCTGTACAGGAACAGAAACCACAAAGGTCTTCAACTAAAGGCCCTTTCTACCCACCTAAATCTATGCAAGTTGTGGAGTACCACATTTTAAAATATGCAGTGGACCCAGAAACCAAATTTGTATACGGACACATGGTATCTAGACAGGGAGAAAAGAAGAACTGGAATGGGATGAGAGAGCTGTATGAAAGGGAAAGACATCTGTTCATCAATTAACTTTGCAAAGGGCAGCATAGCCGCCATGGCGTCGGTTACACCAAGTCTGGGAACGCATAGACCAGTTGAACAAGAAAGAACACAGAAATGCCCTGTCTGCACTTGCGAAAGAAGTGTTAGCGGAACAGATGTTGGTATCCCTATACAGTAAGGCCCAGCAAGGTAGATGGCTATGTTGACAGACAGCAATGCAAATGGACACCAGGTGGAACAAGCGCCTCTACTCCTGCTTACCAGAAATGCTGAAATTCTACCTAAACACTATACAGGATACATTTCTTACACCAGCCAATCTGAAGATATGGAATAAACATGTTCTTGGACTTTGTGCTCTGAGTAGATCTAACAACTGCACTATGATGCATATATTAAATTGTTGTCAGTACTCCTTACGATCAGGAAGATACAACTGAAGACATAACACAGTCCTTCGTAAGATGCCCTTCGCTGCATTGGACCTGAAATACTTTCCAGTAGAAGTGGGGTCCAGAGGATTCACCAACCAGACTCTGAGAACCTGCTTCAAATTCCTTGGTCTGATAAAAAAGGAAATCAATAAGGCACTGGACTCTGTATCAAGAATGGTCTACGAGCTACCTATACATTGTGGCTTTCAAGAAACAACAAGAATTTTGGTAGCTGGGAGTTAGTCGCACGACCATACATCCCCAAGTGGATGACTTCCAGACAGAGACAGCATAATAACAAGCTAGGTTCCTGTAACCAGTCATGCATTGAATGGAGCTTGCTTTCTCTTCGGAGTATTCCAGCTTGCAAGCCCTATCTTATGATTCTCATTCTAAGGTAAAGTAGGGCAATCGACTTGGCACGCTGTTGTTCGTCACCTCGCATCAACTGTTCCTAGCTTCACAAATGAATGTTTCACATATGTAGATGAGAGGAAGGGTTCCCAGGACCAAAGCGCTCAACCTACCACCGCCCGTCCCAAGTCGGGGCAGTCACAGTAGGCTGGAAAGAATGGATTACAGGATGTAGTATATAGGCCTGGGCTTGATATTATGAAAACCACCAATACTGATGCAGATCAAGCCAGGATGCGGCCACACCCGGCCATGGTTTTCAATCTCCACATGAAATTGGTCCAACTAACATGTACACCCTTTCACTTAATTGGTTGTATCTCTGGATCTAGGCCTAGAGACCCAAAAGGGATGGGGTAAAGGGAATTAATGGAGGAATTATTGGGCTTTCCCACAGTACATGGATTCAGCACGGACCAGGTATCGGCTAGATTCCGTTTCGCCCGGTAAGAAGTGAGTAGGGTGTCCTTGAAATTATCTCTGACATAAGCGTGCTGTGAGAGTGTCCAGTAATTTTGGAGGATGATGTTCATAAAGGGAGATTGCTGAGGTGAAACGTGATGACGAGAGGCGACCTATCTTTATTGATCTCAGACTTTGTTGAGTCTGAGCCTCATCTCTGCTGATGGTTTTGATATGTATGTTAAAGTGCAGATCCGGTGGTTTCATGGGGTTATTGGCGAGTATCGAAGAAGTTTGACATAGTCTTGGTCTGGGTTTCATATTCCTCACTGCAATGAGCATTGAGGGATTGAATATTGGATTGTGGAGGGTGATTGGACGAGTAGAGAAGGTAGTTATGAGAGTTCGTGTCTTTGTAATGGATATAGATACTACAGTGTTTGTTACAATCCCGTGGATATGATATACGCCTGAGTATCTCTTCGCGTGAACTGCACTTACATGCAATCAAACGGTACGTCGTATTGGCGGGAAAGCAGGCGTACATAGTTACATATCAAATGGATTTTGACAAATTTTGTAGTGGAGATTATGTATTAAAGTCGAAGAAGCTAATCGTGTCAGTAGAAATATGCTATCTGAACTGAAGATCTTCACGAGGTCTACACATGACCCCTAAAACATTATCAATGTACCGCTTGTAGAAATGGGGAGAATGCCGGCAAATGATGAAAATACAGGTTCCTCGAAGTGGCCACAAAAGAAACGAACATATCCATAGCCGACCTTTGACCCCATCGCTACGCCCTTGACCTGAAGATAGTGTTGGTCCTTAAAGGTGAATTGTTGTGAGTCAGCACAAGTCCTGTCAAGCGCAGAATGGTAGCGGTAGATGGAACTTTGTTGCTGCTGCGATCTAAGTAGGTATACAAGGAAGTATGTCCATGCCAGACAGCAACGTGCATGTACCGGGGGGATCTGTTATGCATGTACTTGACAAAGAGTTTCACTCGAAACGTTGTACACAGAGTTGTACAATGACTACAGAGTGGTCCAAACAAGTTTACTCTTTTTCGTCTGCAAATTTCTTTAAAATGGGTATACATATCAAAAAAGTTTGAGGGTATTTATTAACTACAATATCTTGTTGGAACCTGGTGAAAACGGCGTTGAAAACAAAGCTGAAATGACAGAATGACCGCCATCTAGAGAAAAAAAGTCAAAAAGGTGCAAAGTAGTTTTTGACAATTTTTCTCTACACGACCGCCATTTTGTTATTTGAAGTTTGTTTTCAATGCCGTTTTCACCAGGTTCTAACAAGATATTGTAATTAATAAATATCTTCAAAACATTGTGATATGACCACCCACTTTTGATTAATTTGCAGACATAAAAGTGTAAACTTTTTTGGACCACTCTGTAATAGGTAACCAGCATTTATTTAGTTGTAAAACCGTATAAGCATGGAAAAGTCTAAAGATAGGAGTACGGCTGAGAGTGGGCAAGACTGATGTGAAATTGATGAGTGCGTTAAGTTAATTGCCTCAAATTTGCTTTCCAAATACCATAAACAAACCAGTGTATACTGTTAAGATATCATAGTACATTTACGTTAGTAAATATATGCCTGCTTACAGATTTGTTAGTTTTTCTTTGTTGTTAAATGGACATATTGGTTGATTTTATTTTAAACCAGAAAGTAGACTGCAAGACTGCAATGCCTGTAATTTTAGAGATTTGTTAGATCTTCTTTGCTGTCAAATGTATTGGTTGATTTCATTTTAAACTTGACAGTACATTGGACTAGACAATTATGCAAACATCCCTCGAGATCATAGTGGTTCAATAGCATAAAATGATTTTCAACTATAGTACATTTTCAGACAGTTTAAGGCAACCCATATGCATGAAAACGTGCGCAGGGGTGGGGAGGTTTTCTGTCATAGCCCATTTCTTTTGAAGAGGACATATTTCGTATAAATAAGTCAACAAAATGAACAAAATGGTGTCATCAAACTCTTTGCAGAAAGAATATCTCATTACCTAATTCCGGGCCCCTAGGTCAAATAGCGTATTTTGTATTTTATCATGATTGTAAAGCAGGCGCTGTAGAAATAAAAACGGAAGATCTCTTAGATTGTTTAAACTGACTAAAGGGGTCACGCTAGATGGAGAACACTCAATGATCAGAATAATTCTCTTCTCTCTTTACTATTTTGATGTTCAATAATTTCAAATATAAGTCCCTGGATGCATATACGGGGTTCCAGTATTTCAATTGCAAATACATTGAGTAGGAAGGCTTCATTTATAAAGGTTAAAGGTGTGTGTTCCGATTGCCTTTAGACCCACCATTGCAAGTTGTTTCGCTCTTTGTATTACTTAAAAGGCAATATTTTTCTTGTTGTCCTGTGCCTGTGAGTGTCGGGCTTTTTGTGTACTAAAATCGTAACATGCATCTTTAATGCCTGGATATTGTTTTGACTATATTCCAAAAATCAATTATTGCAACACATGCATGCCTTATTTTAAGAACTTACGAAATTACCCTCCCGTAACACAACAACAGACGTAAGCACTATCAATGACAAAATCAATGCACGATTATGTTGTAGCGTTTTTGAATCCTGTTTAAGTGACTTTAAAGGGGAGACGCAGTAGGTTTCAATTACAGAGCAGGGTGAAAACCGGCGATTGTCCAAGTCCATATTTCCGGTGAGTTCTGATTTCAATTACTATGTGGTTTGGTCATTGGCAGTTTGTCTGAACACTGCTATTAAAGGCTTTCTAAGAAATCATGTTTTTTGCATTTACATAATGCTTGTTCAAATATTAATCATTGAGCACAGTGGAAGCCGTTGAAACCTAATTCGACGGCGCGGTGACAAACCATCTGCAGCTGCAGTAGGCCGCTCTACTTGGAAGATCATTTGCAAGGAATGCATCCTTCTGCTAGATGTGTTGCAGATGCCATCCTCAGATCAATCTTTGTGATACTGTTAAAAGATGATGGAGTCAAGTGTAATGTATTTCTTGTGCTTGGATTTCCTTGGAGTGCCGTTCGAATGTTGTTGGAGTTTGCCCAAGATTTTGCTTTTCTTTTTTTTTTGGTTTCATTGTTGCCTTTTTTTTTTATTTAAGCTCACTTCATTTTTTAAGCTCTCTGGTATATGTCTCAATTTCATTTATTGTATTCTTGTTTGGTAAGCGACTATTAGGAATAATTGCTGAGAACACAAATGAATAGTTTCTACGTGGCTTCTGGTCTGAATGAAACTTTATCACACGCTCTTTAGTGAATTATGGCTGTTGATGGTTACCCGTATGGGGACCAGCCATCTTGAAGCAATCCTCAATGTTCAACGATTCATCTTTAATCTGAGATATAATGCAGCTTTCTTTTACAATCAATACTACAGTCTGAATTAAAAATGTCAAAAGTTAATCTATTCACACTTCTTTGAAAGTTATGTACCAACTCCAATGCCTTTTCAATACATTTACTACCATTCGCTACTTACCAAGATTAAACATATCCAGATGAAAGTGACCCAACTGAAATTTACACACTTTCACTTAATTGAGAATATCTCTGGATCAAGGGACCCAAATGGGATGGGGTAAACGACAATTTAAAGCGGAATAATCAGGCCTTCGTACTCTTTATAGCTTTAGCGAAGATTGACACGGGAAATATTTTAATATATTTTTCCGATTGTTGCACTTTTTTTTTTTTTTTTTTTTAAGTAGTTAAAATTTCAACTTTCCAATTTGTATAGCTTCAGATGTCTTGGATGTCTTGTATGACTGCAGTACTAAATACAGTTGTTTGTCATCTGCATAGACCATGTGCATAATTCCGCTAAGTGCACCAATCACGTCACTCAAAGGACAAGTATATCCCTAACGTCCCTTAACTGCGTTTGTTTGCACTTTTCCAAAATCACGGAGCGGACCCCTGCCTTCTTTTTGGGGAAATTGCCCCTAGATCTAACAAGAAAAATAACGCTACCTCCCTTTTTGCGGTGATCGCTCGATTTTCCTCTAGGGACGTTAGGGATATAGGATGAAATAAAGAGGTCCCTTGACAGATCCCTGTGGGGTACCGCAAGGAAGCATATAAAGTCTGAAGCTTATCATTCACAACAACAGCTTGGGAACGATTAGTAAGATATGCTTTGAACCATCACAACACATTACTCCGATGCTGTACCAACTTTGTAGACGCTCGAAAAGATGGAATGGTGTCAAACGCGGCAGAATAATCAAGCAAAAATCAAAACTGTTTCATTCCCCTTGTCTAACGCCAAAAGCAGATCATTCACTACACGAAGCATAGCTGGTTCAGGTGAATGGAACTGGTGGTAAGCTAATTGCATATCAGAATACAGGCCATTTTTATGATGATAGACATTTAGTTGAGATGGGATGCTTCTCTCGAGTATCAGGGAAATCTTCGCAACGGGCGTAATTTTCAGATTATTAACACCAGAGTCTGTTTTTGATAAGCGGTTTCACATGGGCCAACTTAAATGGATGGACAATACCAGAACTCATAATTTGTGATTATATAAGGAACCAAGACGTCCGAAGCAATTTTCAAACATGTTCGTTGCGCATAGGTTCCCAAGGCGAACGCCGATGATTTGAAGATGATTTGCATAAAAGATCACAAACACACTTGCTGTCACCGCATCAATAATTCAACAAGCTTGCTGGTAGTGTTTTCAGCCAATAATGAACATTATAGGAAAAAACCATAATATCCAGCTTATCACGCATTGAATCAACGTTTCCATTGAAGAATTGGGCAAATTTATTTGCAAAGTTTTGCGCAAATGTCGTAAGGGAAGGGTCCCCCTCTGTTTCAAGGACACAGCTTATTGATCTTCTTAAAAAAAAAGGCTTGCTTGTCATACATGTCATAAATAGAGATTGCAATGGGCTAACAAGCATGGGTTGGTAGAGGGGCGATAGAATATAATCTATAGTGGTAGGTCCGAAAAGGTGTCAATCGCATTCCTTAGCTTTCAGGAAAGATTAATATTCATCTTGTCTACCTGGGGGGAAGGAACTAAGTAGTTAAATTCAAAATCAAATATAAAATCGGATATAATGGATATCCGGTTGTCGGTTCGGTCCGACCAAGGCACATGTTTTTTTACACTTGTATGCGCGACCCGCGTTGGCCACTTCCCGGGAAAGAAATAATAATATTAATTAATAAACATCATAAAGAGAAAATAATGTGGTAACTGCACTTGCGCGACGAAAGTCTACAAGCCGAACGTTATTGAGCATAACTTACATTTCTTTCGTGGAATCAAAATGGGAGATTACCTCAACGATCGCTCAGATTTGAGCATTTCAGAGGAAATAATCGAAGGAGGAAGAAGTGAATCTTCCAATATATCTCTGTGACGTTTTATTATGCCCCCACCATAATCGTGCCTTTAACATCATCCGTGCATCGTTCCTGACATCATTGTGAGTGAAGATAGATAAAAGAGTAAGGTAATTAAGAGAGCGAGTCCAAATATTGTATGTCGCCGGCTGGGGAGACCGAGTCCTTCAGGGATGGTGACACGTCGCTACAGTCTAGTGGTGCGGTGTGATAAACATACAAATCAAGTAGGAGCGCAGCAATATCTGAATCTAATTAATGGAGGAGGAATATAAAGAATAGAGCTACAAAACAGAGGAATTCAATTGGTTAGTGGGGAATACATGTAATACCATTAAATAATTCCTTTTCACTACTTCAGATAGATGTTAGAAGGCCCGGCAAGCTTCGAATGCCTATAATAAGCCTTTATACAATCTTGAAATTGACAGATCTACTAAGACCAGTTTCGTCAAAAGCCATGTAGAGGATCATCTTGGTATGCGGGTTTAAGAAATGAAGGACCCAAAATGGGTGTTACATGGAGTTTTTATATCGAGTACTGAATGTGACCTGGATAGACCACATTTCTAACATTAGTAACAACATCATTTATAGACAATTGCCCTCATGTTATTAATCACAGGTTACCGCGTTTTTCATTTGCATTGTATTCGTACAACATGAGCATCCCGTCTATTTTTTTAAACAACTCTTGGAAAAGTACACAGAGGCAAAAGACTACTCCAATACCATGATATGGTTAACCCTCGTCCTTACCAAAGGGTGGGGGGAACCACCCCCTAGAGAATTTTGCCCGGTGCGCTAAAATGCCAAAAGGCTTTGCGTAAACAAATTTTCTAGGCATAATTCAATTCTCGCAAACTCCTTTCTGGTAATTTGTAGGCGAAAAAATTGTGAAGGTCGCACCTTCACCGGGGTTAGGGTATGCCCGTCAATGTCGAGGGTAATGGGTGGTTTGCCAACAAGGATATTAGGGTGCATTTTTTGAAAATTATTTTTCACACGTCTGGCTCTAAAACTCATGTCATGTAAAACTAGTTATTTGCCATCATTTAGAAGCTGAAAACCGCCCTGAAAATCAGATATTCCTAACTTTTTTAGTGCAAACTGGATTGTCGCCTATTTTCTGTGGAAAATTCCAATTTTTCCCGACTTGCGGACTTGATGGCATCATTGTGACGCCATACTAGGTATGTTGGTACTTATTTTTTGGTATCAAGGGCCTAAATTAACCCCCCCCTTGGTAACCCAAAGGCTTGGGAAGACGATGGTTTAACTATCAGTCATTTTTCCTCTTCAGTATTTAAACAAAATTGCCCCCCAATTTTTGTTGAAGTTGGTTTTGTGCATTGCCCTTTATGAAAATAGTTGTGGTAACAATTATCTAGAAGTGGGTTAATTCTAGAACAAAGAACTTATATATATATATATATATCTATATATATATATATATAGATATATATATATATATATATATATAATATATATATTATATAATATATATATATAATAATATATATATTATATAAATATCTTATATATATAATATAATTATACTATATAGTATAAATATATATATCTATATAGATGTGATATATATATGATACTTCTTCTCGCTCTGCTCTCCTCTCTCTCTCTCTCTCTCTCTCTCTATCATCCCCTTTCTCTCTCTCTCTCTCTCTTCACGTTTGTCGAATATAGTCGCCTGTCTCCTTGCAACTGACAACTGATCTTCTTAATGGGTTGCCAATATTTTGATCGCCTGAGTAATTTAGATGGCTATGCATTGATCCCAAAAGAAGGTCCACTGCCAACTCTGTCGGGTACACTGGTTTGATATTTTGAACCAAGGTGGTTTTCAAATATCACAGACATAAGCTTGGGTAAAAAGTCTATTCACATTAATTGGTCATATAATTCTCTGCAATCTAAAAAGTAATAATTCAGATAATTAGCCTAAAATCTTTTGTTATCAACCAATCACATACTCGCCTCGAATACCATAAACGTTGCATTGTTAAATTTCAATGATCACTCCGTAAACAACCGACCATTTTTTGACCAACAGCAAGCATTTGCCCAACACCACCAATGACCACCAATTGCAGGTAGGCAAGTTATTAAAATGGTCTGTAATTGTTACACGGGGATGTAGACTACTTCGTATCACATTGCTTGTTTTGACAAGGGCCACCCTTTTTGATACATTTATTCAAGTATTTAATCAGTTGGCAAGGCCCAGAGGTTGCTAATATACCCAAGTTACCTTCCAGACCCCTATGTTGGTCGTTTCGTTTTTAACTGGTAGTATTTATTATTACACTACACATAAGAATCATAGAAAGTTATTTCCATCAAACGCATAAAAAAAACAACAACAACAAATTAGATGGAGGAGGTACAATGAAAGGCAAGATTGCCCCGAAAATATTGTCCCCCCTGAATACACAAAAACATACTAAAATTAAAAAAACAAAAAAACTAAAAAATCAATAAAACTCAAAAACTTAAAAAACACAAAAACACACTCACACATACATCCTCGCACACCACCGCACACACATTCAGACACATGAGTGTCAAGAGCACGAAAAAGAGATAGAAAAA
>JAMKCH010009897.1:0-38653 GCA_023653785.1 Ophioderma brevispina | reverse complement strand
ATAAGTGTCTGTGCACTTCAGCTGTTATAGGTGGGTGACCTAATTATGGTCCAATTTTTCATGTTTACCCACATGAAATGTCGCCAAATAAACGTGCATCTGATTACATGCAAATTCTGAGCCTCGGTCCAGCCGTTTTTGAGTAGAAGCAAAATGTTCCTAAATGCAATTGGCCCATGCGATGGTGTGTTACGTGGTTGACCACATTTGCAGATGTTTTTATTAACAACATTAAAAGGAAACATTTCCTGTACCTTTTAAATTACACTGGGGTAATGAGAAAAAAACTTTGATACCAAAATCTCAATTTTGATGGAGTAAGCATTGGACAAGGTTGTTGATTAGATCACCCACCTTAATAAGGTAAACAAATAGAGGGCTGATAAACATTGGGGCAATCTACACGGCAGCGCAGATCCAGATCGGATCCGGTTTCCCGAGATCCAGATCACGGGAGACTGTTTATAGAACTCTACACGGCGCAGTGAGTGCGAAAGTACGGCGACCTTTCGAAGCGTAAAGTGTACATATGCCACGCGTAACCTTGGTGATCGAGGAATACTTTACGCGTAACCTAAAAGTACGCGCTTAAAGTGCAGCGACACTAACCAAGCGTGTACACACCATGTACGCGTTGCAGATCTGGATCTTGCCCGTGTAGACGCAAATTTGATACGAGATCTGGATCCGATCTTGATCTGTGCTGCGTGTAGATTGCCCCAATGAGTATTGATCAATTTTTCTGGTGGAAATGGACACTATTCTGCATTAATTCGTAATTAAATTTTGATGGGTGTGCAATAACTAGGGCATGCACAATAAATATTTTATAACTCTTAAGATAATAAAAACTTATTTTTTTTTGTTCTGTTGCAGATCATCTCCACCAAATCAAAAAGAGCAGGAGAAACGAATCCGCCGTGAAATAGCCAATAGCAACGAGCGTCGCCGTATGCAGAGCATCAATTCTGGTTTCCAATCTCTGCGCACACTTCTCCCTAACCATGATGGCGAGAAATTGAGCAAGGTAAATAACAGGAAACAAATCTAATGCATATGACTGAATCAGGAGATGTAACTTTTCTGGAAATTTTCCAAATTTTGGGCCATCAATAAAATTCTGTCATTGTAATTTTTATTCTTTTTTTTTTCAATTTCTGTGATCAAACGGTTTATGATTAAGGAAGAACTGCATAAACAAAAAAACAAGTTTTAAATGGCACTTTTTTTTAAAATCTCAAGAGAAAATGTTCCGAACTGCTTCACCGGATGCTACGTTAAAATTTGGCCTTGCCGTCGATTCAAATTCTAAATTTTCAGGAAATGGGACTACTCCTCTGTTACATCTGAAAATTCTTGTAATTTTTCAAGTCTACAAATTTGGTAACAAGTTTGTGTCAATTGCCGCCATTTTTCTGGTTATTGGGAATTTTGGCAGTCTGTTTGTGCTTGTCATTAAAAATGCTAATTTCTTGTAGAAATATTTTTTAGTGTGTGGATTTTGAATCCATTAAAACTCAACCAAAACTGTGTAAAAAACAAACTGGTGGTCCGTATGTATAGTAATATTAAAAAAAAATTGGGCATTTCATAAATTTCAATTCTCATCGTGAAACGGTTTCTGGCAGGCGGCCATCTTGCAGCAGGACAGCGGACTACATCTACGCTCGAGCAGGAGAAGACAACACTTCTTAACCAGGTGGGCCAGCTCAGAGGTTAATGAAGAAGTATGAGAAGATGGAGGACGGTGACTCTCCTTCCCCAAAAAGGAGAAAAAACGTTTCAGGATAGCATGAGGTATGAAGGATGGAAAGTGCTTGAAAGTATGGAAGTTTGCGATACCATCAAATAGGGTAGAGGTACTTAAATATTAGTTGTAGTGGGGGAAAGAATCCTGATGTTGATGTCCCATTGTTTTACTTGTATGTATTGAAATATTATCAGGCAAAAATTCAAATTGCCTCCACTGCAAGAGCTACTTAAAAAATGACTTCAGTAAATATTGGTATGGAAACTAAAAACCAAAATTTTCCGTTTATAGAAAACTGAGGAAATTTGAGAAAACTGAGAAAATTGTTGAGTTAGAGGAACCTGAAGGTCGTAAAAAAATGGGGGGGTTGGGCGATGCCATTTGAATCCTGCAACTGAAAAATTGTCAATAAGGACTGGTCATTTAAATTTTAAATATCGGGATGCATCGAGTTACTTAAATGGATTAAGACTTCGGAACGGGAAGTCCCAACTTGAATGTCTTTAGTTGCGAAGTATTTATTTGCATTCGGTGAAATAAGCAGTTTAGCTTGGGTCACATTAAAAAGCATTTGGTAAAGGTTAGCATTGAAGTTTAATAAATTACACTCTGGGTCTACCACATTTTCTTACAGTATCTCTGATTGGCTGATTACATGATATAACATGAATAACCTCATGAAGAACCAATCAAAATAGACCTATATCTGTACAAACCTTTAAGTTTCTTACCATGTCTCTGATTGGTTATATTATTGGTATGAATATTCAGATGATGACAAATCTTCCGAATTTAATCGGAAATCCGATTATTTTACATTTCTGGGATTAGAATCCGATTTTTCTATATTTTTCAGATTTTTTGACTATTTGGTCGCATTTCATAAGTTGGTCCTAAAAAACGAAATGGTAGAAAATAACAAATAATGGTGCCATTATTTCATTCAACATAGTAGTACATTAATCAATAATTTAGACCATTAAAAGTTACTTTTGGAAAGCTTATATTACAATGTTGCCAAAACAGCTAAAGTAAAACCTTGTTATAATGGGTGGGTCAGAAATATTACAGGGTGAAATTTGAAACAAAAAAAAGTTAAGAATTTCTTGTCATGGGGAACTATTGGTTTCCTTGTCTGATGATATTGTAGATCAAAATAAATAGGGATTCAGAAAGTATTACTAGGCCCTTCAACAAGCAAGGAGAAGAGATCACAATACCTTGTGTTAAATATACAGGGTGGTTCAAATTCATATATATAAGATTTTCATATATTTTCCAGAGTAAATCTTTTCCTGGTCATTGGTAAGGAAGCCAGTTGGCTTGCTAAACCTATATAACCCATACTCTTGTGTCTTTGGATTATACAGGGTGATCAGAAATAAAATCCCTGTAAGAGCAAAAACTCTGGTGCATCAAGTGTCTTGATGCTATGGAAGTTGAACAAATAAACATTTAGTAAAACATGTAGCCCGAAAGTATTAGTGAAGCCGCTTCTAAAACCGCATTCCTTGATAAAATCATAAAGGGTGATAAAAATGGAAGGCAATCCTTTCCTTCCTTTCCTCTGCTTCCCCTTCCCTATGTATTCTCACATTAAAATAGGGTCCTGAACATAGACACAGACAAAATTTGAATAAACACTGAGGTATAAAGCATAATGTGTCCTACATGTATTAACACATAGTCACACTTCTAAAATATTGTCTACAGGTACAAAATAAAGCATTAGTGTGACTGATACCATGCTGAAAATGAATGTAATACACAAACAAGTCTGAATACATCCACCCCCATACAATTTGAACACCCTGATATTATTATCTATCAGATCAAATATTTATTGATGTTTTTAAAACATGACCAGTGCAAAATAACCAGTCTCAAGATTGTAATTCACAAGATTAAGAAATGTTTTACAAAACAAAACTAGTTTAGAAATTATGTCAAATAAAAATTCCTTTTAAAACGGAAAGGGGTGTCAAGGGGAAATCAAGATGTAATAGGTATGGGAAGGGATTAGTAAGACGAACATTTTGTGGGAGTTTTTGCAATTGACTTATGTGATATTTTGGAACACACTTTAAGCCGAAGTATACATTGAACGCAGAGTGAATAGGTGGTAATATCTCTTATACATTACGATTTTATGGAAGAAATGGGACCCAATCAAATATACAACATAATACACTTTATTCGGAAAACAATCAACGCTATAATTATCCACCACAAGGACGTGACCACTCCAGACTCACCGAGAAACTAGAAAAGCCATTCCTGATTAGTTTGCATCCCGACGGACGTAAAGTAGTTATAGGATTGGCACACGTACAACGTGATCGCTAGCATTTTTTAAAATAATTATTTTAAAGCCCTTTAAAAAATGTAAGCTCCCACTTTCAGCAACATTGTCACCCAAGACTTCATATTTATTTTCTAAAATTTTACCTCTGTCCAACAAAAGACTTAAATTTGTCAAAATTTAAAATGTTCACCCACGCCATTACGCCTTGACAATTCATATACAAACTTTAGAAACATTCGTTACTTCATGACATATTACATATCTTACCCCCGTATTTATCGTAAAAATATCACATTCATCAGGTAAAAGGTTGACACAACACGGGAAATGCACTACATTGTAGTACTACTAAAATGAGATCTGTATGCCGACTATGCGTTTGAAGCTGACTATGGCCTGTGTTTGACATGCAGTAGAAACAACCGCCTGAGGTTTATTATCACGGTTTCAGGGTGATCCAAAAAATCAAAGTTCATCTAGAGTGTAATTTGCGTAAAAATTGCCGTATAACCTCAAACTTAAATAAATAGGCTGATCCATTCAAATCCAGCCATTCATGTTTCCTAAAAAATGTAATGAAACTTATTATTAAAGTTGTGATCCATCAAAATCCTACCACTAATGTTTCCTCGAGGCCTCACTTACCTAAAAGCAATTAAATCAAACCAACGTGGATAGTTGAAAGATTTTGAAAACGTTTTTATCCATAAACATCAAAATGAAACATTATTAAATGGGCATTTCGAGAGTCCACAGCATAGTCCCATTGATTTACATAGTAAAAAGAAATTAATAATTATTTTAAGAAGATAATTTTTATATCATATGAACCGTTGACTCAAAGCATGACAAAATAAAGCAATATATTATCTTACTAATGACATACCAATTACATGCATATTTCCTCTTGACCCGCTCTTTCCCTTTAAGGAATTTTTATTTATAATTATGATATCGCCCACGGCTTGTACTGTGGTGCCAAAGGTTTAAGCATCCGTTCATTCATGCACCATGGCTTAAGCATTACAAAACAAAGCAAATATAATATTACTAATACCTTCACATATCAATTACATGGATGTTCATCTTGATCCACCCTTTCCTTTTTAAAGGAATTTTATGTAACTTTATTGATATCGCCGCAGGCCCCGACGTACTAACATGTGGCTTGCCCAACGTTTAAGCATCCGCTCATTCAATGCACTCATACGATTAACGACGCTGTTAACCAGCAATCACTGTAAAATTTCTAAGGAACCTTCGCTGATATCGCCCTGTATTTCTAGTCTTTGAACACTAACATCTTTTTGTAACTGTCGTCAGGTTGTTCACTGGGCCTATCGTATGAGTACATATCCATATGACGTAAATTGCACAACATTTCATAAACATCACACATGTAAATTTTTAGCGGATATACTCGGCACGAATTTTTTGCAAACACTGCTATTTGAAAAGTAGGTCAAAACCCAAGCGAATAGAGCGGGTTAGCCCGCAGGCTACCCCCGCCCAAAACGGTTATTTTTTTCACCCTGTATTAATTTTACCTCACCCGGTATAAATGCATGTGTTTCTTTGCAGAATTTGTATCTTTAGATATTCAACAATGCTTATGAAAAAGAATTATTTCCTACTGTAAATATTTTTCAGGTACAAAGGTCAGAAATTTGTGTGATTTCATTGTTTTTTTTTTATGTGTCAAGTTCTATGGGCTGCTCCTCCACCGATGCTCCTCCAAGACTCCACCCTGGACATGCTGGAGACAATTTTAAAAACGTAACTTCGCTATTATCCATTCAAATGAAAAGGGACTTGTTGCATTAAAGACACTATCAGTGATTTGCTAAATCAGAAAATCGAAAAAATCGTCAAAAATCAGATTTTGCATTTCTCCAACCAACATAGGTATCCTAACATACCTACAAATTATGGACCAGAAGCACCCTGATAAGGACAAATTCTGATATATTAGTCATTGAGGTGGCCGTCGGATACTTTCTTACAACACGTAATTGAATGGTGATTCGTATCGTTGAATACTGCCGTTTTCTTCCTTTTTCTGCCAAACTTAGTTAAAAAGTAACTTATAAGAATTCTACAGGCTTGTTCTTCACTTTTAAGCTATTCCTGCAAATTTTAAATATTTAATTCTTTCGGATAAATCACTGATAGTCTTGTAAAGAAAGAACAAAATAGCTACAAAATGACACCAATTGTGTTGTCATAAATCGTACTCCTGAAATATTTCTACTTTGAACATAATTTGTGGGACAAAGTTTTTTTTTTTTTTTTTTTTTTTTTTTCCCTTAATATCTCCACCATATTTGACAGACCAACTAATGAAATGCGACCTTTTTCCGATTTTTTATTGTTTGATTGTAGATTTAGATTTTTTAACGAATCTTGTTTATCATAATCGATCTCTAGACTCTGATGCACTCAAAGTACATCGGAACATCGGTATATTAAATAGGTTTGCGTACATTGCGATTTTGTATAAGAGACTAGCATAAATGCAAAGCATGTCCCCCTGGCATGCAAGCTTGCGCTATCGGAAAAATACAGACGAAGTGACAAAATGAAACAGCAAATGAATTTACAAGCCTTGGAACCCATTTAAAACGAACAGCAGAAGTAAAGGACACGTTTCACTAGCGTTTATCCCCCAAACATGTCAAAGATGAAAAAGGAAAACTTTGCAGTTACATAGGAAGACAAATTCATTAGGTAGGTGTAAACAGGTTAAGTGACGCAGGTCTTCAAAATTTGAGCATTGCTGCAATTTGAAGGCTGATGCATGGTTGCAACTGCATAGTAGATATCACTTGATGCCAAGGAAATTGAACTGCCAAAGGAAGCCCCAAAGCGTGTCCTGTATCAATAATCATTATGTTACTGGCTTTAATACCTGAAAAGTTGATTTGATCAAACACGATGAATAGAGATTTGGGACCGAACTAAGGCTTGAGCCCCATTCTTCACATTTACAGTTAAGTTACTCTTCTGGCATGATATTTTACTCTGAGCAATTGGTTTTGCCTGTAGCTCTAAATGTGCAGAAACCCTCTGGCTTCAAGGAGGCTTTGCCCCCTAGACCCCCACCAGGGCGTGCCCCTGGACCCCACAGGGGCCCTAACGGGCCCCTGGACCCCCGGCAGTAGGGGCGGATATCCGGTCGCTTCGATACCCCGTTCGCTTCGCTCCATCATTCGAATTTTCAGATTTTTTCCAAATCCCATGGCAGCTTGTATAGTATAACCATCAAATCGGCCAGTAGACTAGGGGTATTTGGCAAAGAAATTTTCTTCTAGCTGATTCAATGTTGAAACCTTTATGTCCACAGAAGCATTGGACGATATCAGGAGAGATATAGTTGAACTAAGATGCCAGTTGGATAGGGAGAGACGATATCGGATGGTGCTTGAAGAGCAGGATGGACCATTGGAGGATCAGCTCTACCCTGAGAAGCTCAAAGAACTCGCTAAACAGGTACGTGTACAGGTGGCTGAAAGTTTGAACAGGAAGTGTTGTCAAGAGCAATGTAATTCCCCCCCCCCCCCCCCCCCCCAACTCACTGTTTTTGTCTTAACAGTAGGAAAAGATAGATGACAGTAAGATATTTACCAATAGTTAGTAGTTATAGATGAGAATAATTAAATATGTACAAAATTTGGTATATGTTAAATGCAGCAAAACTGTTCTGAATTGAATCGGACTGTTCAAAGCAGTTTTTTTTCAGTTTAAAAAAATGGAAAATTTTTTTTGCTGAGGTTTCATTCAAAATCCATTTTGGCAAAAGTGTCTGGTTCTACATGAATATGCTCATTCTGGGTTGGTTGAGCCTTTAGAACTTTTTTCATTGCCCGACATGAGCAAGCAAAAATAGATTTTGCCATAAATCTGAACAGCCCATAGGATGCATGTGAAATGTAGGTGCCTACCCTACCCCTCCCCCCCCCCAATTTCATGAGTCAGTGGGGCCATTGTTATCTAATGGACACTTAGCAGTTGGGCTTTCATAGTATTTGAAGTTGTTAGTATTGAAAGTATCATTAAAGGAAGGTGCCCAAATTTCCAGAATATTGCTCTTGATTGAATGACCTTGATCCCAGTATAACAAACCATTTTGAAATGAGCTGAAAACATCATTTTGTAATAAGCCCCATAGAATGCTTTGTAAAAATTAATTTTGATGTACAGTACCTAAATAAGGCACCTTTTCGCTCGGAACTTCAAAACCAAATCTCTCTTGGCCCTTTAGGTTTCATGGGGTAAATGAAAAAAATAGCTGATCCGACACCACCAAGCTAAAATCTTGGGTCCTGGGGAAGATGCTATTAGTGATTGGGTCATGGACCTTTTAATCACCTTTTTTTTCCCATTTCAGATTCAATTTCAAGAACGGCATGTATACCAGGATCGCAAGCTTGAACTTGGAGTAAGCACTCCACAGCAACGGACAATGATGATCCAATACCAGGTGCCGCAGCCAGTACCACAAATAATCACCCCGACAACGTCGACGACATCAAGGCAAAACCTTGAAACAATTGTGCAAGCTATTCGCCACTTAGAGGGTGAAAAGCCCACGCCCGGTAACACACCGGTACAAACTCCATCACACACACCCACGCCCGACGATGAAGCGAGAAAACAGCGGGACGATGTGGAGGTTGCCGTTGAGCCCCAAGAAAGACCAGAAGTTTGTCGGAGAACAGACACTTGTACAAGGGAAGCCGATAGAGAAGTAGATCATTTCACATCACAAAGACTCCATGTTGAACTTGTCCATCCTGTTGATAGACTGACAACACGGCCGATGTCGTCGCCCATTTCCTCGCGACCGACACCGCCACCTCGGCCTAGTATTATCGTGTCATAAGTTAGAGCAGTTGTAGCCCACTAGTTGGTAGTTTTATTACATGTATGTCAGTGGTAGTACAATAGTAGAAAATTGTATTCTTGTAAAAAAGTGAGTTTGTGTACACTGATGATGCTTGACAGACTTTAAAAAACATATTGGTGCAAACATGTCATGTGGATTGTAAACGTACACAAAAAAAACACTAAAAAATATAAAATGTAAAAATGACCAAAAAAAATGACTTGCTCATGTTTTCTTTTAAATTGGACCACAGCATTCCAGACTGATGACAAAACATTTTCTAGGTTTGTTTTAAATTCCAAGCTCTATATTATATAATACATGTAGCCAAGTAGTCCCTGCCAGGAGAGTACCATTGTTGTCGCAACTTTCTTGGATAACTTGGTCAACCTTCAACCTTATCCGTGATGGAATGCCAAGTGTCTGGACTTTTCACCTCCAATTCTTTGTGAGAAATCGAGGGTTTAGTGCAAGAAGGCCCCATCTGCAATAGCTGTCACATGTTAGATTTGACAGGTATAACACTTAATAAGAACACAACTGACAAATGGCAGCTATTGCAGATGGGGCCTTTTTGCACTAAACCCTTGAAATGTTAAACATTGGTTCTATTTTTGGTTGTGATTTTTAGACCGTCGACTGCCAAACTAGTCAATTCAATCTTGACTCTAAAATAAGCACTTTTCATCTTGACACGGCAAATTCAACTAGCAAATAGCAGTAGTAGTTTATGATCATCTTTTAATAGGCAGCACCACAAAGAAATAGTGTCAAGTCCAGGTTAGCACTTGAATTTCAAAGGGCATGTGAGGAAAGAGATGCTTGATAGGCAATATGCATGTTAGTGGTTAAATGTTGGGGGCTTGGAAATAGGCCAGCAGGGTGAGTTTGGCTGCTCTCCAAGACCAGTCTCAGCTGGTAGGCATTGTCTGCAGACCTGGGTGAGATGAAGTGCAATTCCGAAATCTGGCATTCGTCCAAGCAGGATTGGTTTCCTTGCAGAAGGCTCGATAATATTTTTTTTTGGGGGGGGGGGTGCAAGCAGTCGTATGCTTGTCTGACATCAAAGGTCCAGGGTTCGAACCACCATGGGGCTAATTCTCTAAAGCTTTATGTGCAATTGTTTTACACCCATGCTTGATCCAGCAGGTTATTTCCTGCTACTAAAATTGGACGACTTCCCATAAATCTATTGTGGTGGTTTGGTTTTTCCTCTGATGTCCTGAGCTCCAACAAGCTGCCACAGCGAGCTATGAGCTCCCATTGGGTGGCAATATTGGTGTTATTAAAAAATACCAAAACAAATTCCAAAAATTAAGCTGTATTTGAGCAAGATGACGGCTCACACTCATGATCCATACGCTGTTGTCCTCAAAAGAAATTACATGGGCATTTTAAAAGATATCAAAAAGGAAAAAAAACCTGTATATACATATCAATAGCATAGCATGTTCTATATATTTGTCTATTACTGAAATTGTCAATTGTTTACATTCACTCTTGATCTGTATGACTTTGTGAACCTACTTCTGTCCAGGAAAATATTGGAAGGCGTGGGTGTTCAATGTGTATGTTTGTGGTGTTGTACATGTATTTATGTGTGAAAGAACACGTCAACGTTCCTAGCAATATCTCTTGTGTATGTACAACCAAACCTCTCTAACTTATTATTTATTGAGCAGTAAGTGCTCCAGGCATTATGGGTATATATTTGGTAACTATGGTAACATTTGAATTTAATGTTTGACATGGGCCATTTTTTGATATCTGGTTATTTGCAGTTCGTGAGAAATGTTCATTGCTAAATTTATTTTGTCCAAGTGATCCTACCATTTTGTGTCAATGGTGTGTACAGCCAACTTCAAATTGCAGTGATAAGTGCAGGCCTGTTAACCCCCTGGGCCACCTATGATACAATCTGTCTGATTGGATCATTACAGGACACAACATGAGATAGCTCTCTGAGTAACCAATCAAAATAGTGCTTCTATAGCTCTGTAAACCATACCACCATTCTTACAGTATCTCTGATTTGCTCATTACATGATATTACCTGCCAAGTAACCAATCAAAACAGTGCTTAGATGCAAATAGATCAGGCAGGTAGTGCCCAGGAGCTTAAATATCAACTTTGTTCTGTTATATTCTTCAGGAAATGAAAACTTAAAACATGAGCAATTTTATGATAAGTTTGTCTGCAAATTTTTGAGTTTTCAAAAATTGGATTCACACTGCGGGGTTTCTAGATCACTTTGTTGGCAATAGACCTAATTTTTTTCAATGCAGGACAATTGTGGCCTTATCCTTGCTTACGAACAGCAAGTGACTATTTTTTCTTTGTGATAAACCTTCTAAACCAACATCTAAAGAATTTTAGGTGTTGTAAATTTGCACTTTTTCACACCAATTTTGAAGGGGAGACTGAATTCCGAACTTGCAGTAAAAACAGACTTGCCATAATCGCATTGTACTTTGAGGCAAATCCTTGTTTTAGCCTAATGTTACTGTTGTGGCTGATGTATATAAATGCCATCACAGCTCTTGGCTCTTATTGCATTTAGGTGCAATGATTGCAACTGGATGTTTAATAGCTATCCCATCTTTGTGGCATTGAAGTTTATCTACAGGCGTATGAAAATTCAGATTTTTTTTTGTTTGCAATGTTCAGCTTTTTTTGTGCCTGAACAGATCTAAATTATATTTTCAGTTTTTTAATTTGGGTCACTTGCTGCATCCCTGTATCTTATCAAAGGATTTGGTCTTATCAGTGATGACATCTTTGGAGCAAAGAGTTGTCTGTTCCATCATGAAAGAGTTTGACTCAAGACTAGTCAGTTTTATGCATAATCACTGGTGATTTTATAATGAGATGGTCTGTGCCAAAGTCTCTGCAGTTAAATATCCTCAACAAACTGCAGTAAAAAGTGTTCAAATGTTCATGATTGAAAACCAACTTAAGTGAAATTGACTTAAGACTATACACCATATAGTAGGCTGGAGGAAGTTGCTCATTAACTGACCCATTCATATGCCAATGACGACAAAAGCAAAAGTAGCGGACTGAGACTTGATCCAAGGCCTTTTTACCCGGAAGTTACAACTTCCAGGAAGGGGAAATAAGAGTGAACCGCACGTTTCCGTTACAGTTCTACTGCAGCCAGTACCGGCCCGTTAAGGCAATATGACTTGGCTGTTAGCCAGTTTTGTGCTTAGTCTCCTCCAAAAGCATCAATTTGTCCCACAGTTCATATGGCATGTAATAACTTGGCAAGAGTCTTCATAGTCGCATGATCAAAACTTGACAGATAGGCAAGGTAGGCCGGTGCGGAGGATTTTGTACTTTTAACCTTTGTGAAAAGTTTCTTTCCTGGGAGGGGTAAAAAGTGGAGAAATTAATGTCTTCATCAAAAGTGACTCTAAATGGTTTAATTGGCAGACTTAATCCAAAAGAAGTATTATATGCAAGGGCCCTATTTCCCATGTGGCACAAATGTGCTGTTCAGTGGGTGTACATGAAGTTTGTCATGATTTTGATAAGGGAGTAATCAAAATAATTGACCAGATATATTTTCTTGGTGGTAATTGCAAGGCAGGTTGTCCTCATTTGAGAATATGCAGTGCAAGTCATTTTGTTACAGGGCTTGAAATAAGCAGTTATCCATCAAAATAGTTACCCCAGTTTTACCATGTGATGCTTGGAGATGCATCCATGTGAAACTCATGGAGATGCATGTGATAGGTGAAGAACACAGCAAAATAAGGCAATAAAATTTAGGAATAAAAAAAATCAAGATACTTAAATGGGAATAGTACTGGGAACTAGTTCTTTTGCACGTCCTAATTGATTTTCAGTGAAATTTACTTCGACTACAGCAAAGTGGTTCAATTAACTCAAAATTGCAAGGGAAGTTAGAAATTTAGCAGATGCATAAGTCTACAATCCTAATAAAGTCACATTTGGTAGCAAATGACATTTTGAATCAAATCACCAGTGCCAATTTAACCAAGTTTGGTACAAGTCTAATATGCAGTAATATACTCTTTGGCCATATTCCAACAAATCCAATTTGGTTACATTCTCAGAAAGGAAATGCTGTAGGATTCTGAGCCGGTATTATCCTCACCATGTAGCTCTTTTTTATCTAAACATTTGTTCTGTATAATCCTGGAATTTTGAAGCTTGCAAGCGACACGTCTTTACCAATACACGGTTGTAGTCTTGGCTCACTGGTCACCTTATTTTGAAATTTTATCCAAATTGAATGTTTGTAAATGGAACCAAAGTGCAATTGTGTTAAACACCATTCAAAGGAACTGTAACATTTGTGTATATTTGAGGGTTGGATGAATGGCAGCCATTTTGTTGCATTGTAAGGGAATCTTGTTTTTTGTCTGACAAGCAAAAGATGAGTAACTTGTTAACCAGATTTCATGAAATGACTTGATTGCTTTCCAGGAAATTGCAATGCCACATTACCTAAAATCTGCTCAACAAGGACACAGTTGTATAGAAATTATATAACTGACTGAACTGTGGCCTTCATGGTTGAGTTAACTGTAAGTTAGCAGTCCTTTTTAAATGTTTACTTGTTACGTGCTCTATAACTGATGTACATGTATACTCAATTGGACATAATGTACTTTTTCAAATTCTATGAACTTCAATAATATCATCTAAAATTTTAGATGTTGTAATATAATTGCTATCCCAAAGGGCGTAAAAAATCTTGGACATGGATCGACAGATAAACAATGAGAGAACAAAAATGGAGAAAAGGCTCCCTCTTTTGATTTTTAGCACTGTGGGAGTGGAAAACTTATCATAGTTGGTACCCTGATACATTTGGACATACATGGTCGGAAATAAACGTGCAAATGAGATTTTAATATACCCCTTTGTAGTGAAATTGCAACAGTGATGGGATTATTGATGTTAATAGGCTTGTGATTAAACTATATAATATGGGCAGCTGATCTCAATTAAAGCCAAGGATTTAGGTTTAATTACCAAGAAACTGTTTTTTCTTATCTTGGTGGGGTATCTTTCATGGTATTATATTCTATCCTATACCGCTATGTGGATTCTCATTGTTACAATGTTGCGTTTTTAAAACGGCGATTTAAATTTAAATGTCGGTATAAAACCGTAAAAGCCGTAATAAAGCGAGGATAAGTCGCAACCCCAGGCAATGTGCTTTACATCTCGTACCTCAAGTTTGGCAGATTCAATTAGTCTGAAATGTCATGTGTACCTCCGATAATTTAACAATGTAAACTCTGCAAGTATGATGTATTACAACCATCTTGATATGGCTAAATCTGTAGGGTGCACACCACTAAATAAACGCTCCATTGAAATACACGTAAAAATAACACATCGCGCCCTCTGATTTGCACTCCGTGTGACAATATTTTGGACGTTTTGAATTGATTTCCCTATATATCACAACTGAAACTTTCAAAAAGTTGCAATGTTTTATCTAATTCTTGTATAGATTTTAAGAAAAGTGCATGGAACAGCGCCCATCACTATTTGGAAGCTGACATTGCAGGACTGTAGCCGACTTCGACCAGGCCGGAAGTGGAGGACTTACTTTCTACACAGAATCGAATTTCAAAACTTTGGTTGATCCTCTCAGCGAATCAAGTTACCTCTTCACTTTTATTATAAATATACAACCTCACTGGAAAACCGGTCCCAAAGGACTGCAAAAAAATCTCACACAGGTTTTGTTTTGTTTTACCGGAACTAACTAATTACTCCAACGTGGGGCTGATAGTGGTGTGCGCCCTTTGTACAAAGTGGCTTATTTGAATTTGCCTGTTTTTGTGTACAGGGCTGGTATTCTCAAAGCATCCCCAACTTTAAATCTGTTTATTAAACCACTTTAGGTGCCATAATGGACTAAATCTTTTAAACCAGTTTAGTCCTAAATGGAGCTAAATCTGTTTAAACCCAGGTTATGTCCTAAATGGACATATGCTGGGGGGGATGTACATAGGCAAACAAATCTCTTGTTGCAAGTGTGAGATGTTTGACCACCATCATGCTCCTGGAGCGTAGGGTGTGGCAACCGTTCCAGAGCGGACTATTCATTATATTGAGTGCTACCACATAGCATAGCGATTTATATTCCGTAAATGTTATCAAGGATTAGAATTGCAAATCTGCACACCAATCCTCGCTGGTCTTGTTGGTTAGGTAGCTGACCTTGTGAAGTGGTCTCGGGTTGGAATCTTCCTCGCATTTCTCTTCTGCGCCTCTTTTACAATATATCAAATTTTTTTTCATTATTTTTTCAGGTTAGAGGGAAAAATGGGCAAGTCCAAAAAGATAAGAAACTATAGCTGCCCTTTGAGGTTCTGAGGGAGACCTTCTCCTGGAACATGGGTGTGGTCAAAAACTACAGCGTGCGGATGGGTCAGAATTACCCCATCCGTCTATTCAAGGAGGACTAACTCTGGTTTAATCTGCGTCTAATGTTACCATTGTTGAAAGGTCACCTTCTGAACTAGTGCCCTAAACCCTACACTATCAGGATTCTTGGGTTTGCAGATTTGGTGACACTTTCCAAGTCAAAAGGAACCATTTTTGGATCTGTGTGCTTTATGATCTGATTTTGTAGCTCCACCACTGTAGACAAACCAATTTGTTCTACTTTCAATAATTGAGTTTCATCATCAGCGTCAATAGATAGATAATAGGCATGTTACTATGAACACAAACAATGTCAATATTGCCAGACATGAAACAGGTATAGTAAAAATGCGCTCGCTGTGCCTTTGCTAGTCTCTGACGAAGTACTAATTGAAGTATTCATTGTTAAACAAATTTGTGCTAAAGACTACAAAGAAGTTGGGGCTGTTAAAAACAGTTGATGCATTTTATTTCATATTGCTAGTTTCAATGCAAAATATTCAGTTATATCAGAGAGGTGGGACTTGTAGATAACTGTAGAGTGTTTCCTCTTTAATGTATGTTCGTCTTGCATCAACAATGCATTTAAAAACAATGCAAGCATTTACCAAAAATTGGATCATATTATGGCGTTTTTGTGCTAAGCATGAAAACAAGGTATTGAAATGCATTGGCGTGTATTGTTAATGAAACTTATCTCTGGCAATCAAAGTTTGACAAATCTTCTAGGTGTGATGCGTGTCAACTCATGTTTTTGTTTTGCCTTATTAGGTTGTGTTTTTTTAGATATTAGTATAACAATTTTCTTAGAAAATGAAATGTTCTCTTCCACTGCCAACCTAATGAAGTAAACAGCATCTCAAAATCAATTTTTGAAATCAATTCGATGAAAACAGATTAAAATCATCACATATTGTTTTTATTTTTGTATTTTATTTTCCTTTGGTTTGGTTAACATTGACTTGCATAATTGCATGTGTTTGTTTTTGTTGTCTTCTATGCTATCTAACCAGAACCAAAGTTTCATGTTAGGGGAAAATGTAATCAAAATTGTATTTATGATATAATCTCCCATTTCAAATTTATGAAGAAATTTTATATTGAATTTTTGATACTGATTTACACCAAGTATTTTTTGTTGTTGATGTCACAGTATAAACGAGACTGATTATGTACTGAAAGGTACATGTTATGAGGATTTTAAGCTAAAACTTCAGTGGACTTGTGTAATTGTAGGCTAAGTTCCCTTAAATGCCTGTGTGCAAGGGCACTGCAGGTTCTTTAGTCAATTGGGTTAATTGAGGCTACAAGTATAGACTAATCCATTTGCATTCAATTTCTAGACGAACAAGAAGATCAGGTCTAGAATTTTCGCAACAATCCGAGAATAGATTCTCGCAAAGATTTGCATAAATCGATTTCCGTTAACCAGTGTTTTTCGCAAATTTTAGAACTTAACACAGTAGCGAATTAGGTGATTCCTGCCAAATTCATTTTTGAGAAGCTAGACCGATTCTCGCACTCTGCTACGAAATTCTACCCCGAAGATGGCAGCCATTGTTGGGTTGCTGCCTATGATGATTATTGAGCGCTTTTGGTCATGCGCATACTGACCTTCCATATTTCTCAAATACACCCCTATATTGAATTTACTCAATTTTACCCAGTGGCGGATTTAAGGAAAAGGGCCCTGTCAGCAGTTTGAGGTGGGGCCCCTTTAGCGTCAAGAAGCAACGCAATATTGCACTTTAGTACGACTAAGGTGTGTCCGAGGGGGCCATGAGAGTAAAATTTTAGGGGACCCTGACACTGCTGACACTGCCGACTCTTAAATCCGCCACTGTTTTTACCCCTGATCAGTAACTTTACAATTTTTTTTTAACATTAAATATTTGCCTCTAATAAGTGCCCAAGGGCTTTGAAGAGAAAATATGGAATCTTTGCCTCTCAACACATTGTTGTTGAACTTAACCTCTGAATTCTGCAGTGTGACACTTCAACACTTGAAGTCTAATCCCAGAGTGATCCAGTTAGCTTTGCTGTGCTACTTGTGCCCCCTTTTAAATACAGTGCTTGGTTTGTTTTGGTTGGTACTAGCATACAATTTGTGGTTGCATTACATGGTATATATGCCATAATTTATCATGCTAATATATTGTTATTTGTGGCAATGTGATGCCATATTGCAAAGTTGTTATATAATGGATATCTATTACAAGTAAACAAGAGTTTTTTAGATCTAACCTTATGTTTCCCAGATGCATCATTCTATCTCGCCTTTTTCCCAGTTTTATAGATTGTTCAGTTAGAGATGGAACCTACCTCAGTGTAAGTAATCGCTAGACCATTTACCTCTTTTCATAACATATGCGGTAGCTATTTGCTAAGCAACAACTAATACTGGTCTATAGGCCCCGACATCCCGAGATTAAGCCTTTTGCCAAGTAAAATTGACCTTTTTTGGCACAAACGAATCAATTTTCAAGAGCAACTCTACCTGAAGTTGGTATCCCTGTAGAACAGGATTGTTGCCTAAAGGTGAAATCGCAGGCATTAAAAGAAGAATGCTGATGGGGGCATGTTCACTTCATTGTTTAACATACCATGCGTAATGTCGATGCCCATCAGTAAATTAACCGGACCTATGTCCCTGACACTTTTTGGTTTTTCTTTCTTTGACATAAAGATTTCAACCTGCTGTTAGCATCATTCCAATCCAGCTTGTTACAGGCCTATTCCAGATCTTAACCCCCGACTGCTACCTGCCTTTTCATCATGCAGCATTTGTGATTATATCGCCGCGTGAGTGCAAGAACGTCGTAAGTGTAATATCTGCCCTTTGTCAGAAATTCCTTCTAATTTGCTATTATGCCAAGTCTTTGGTCAGTGGCGCTTGATATCTTTCTTCAGTCGCCTGAAGAACCATCTCAGAGCCACTGACTCCAAAGAGACGGGCCAAAAAAAAAAATTTGTATTGGAGTAACCCTCCCGACCATAAATTTTGAAATCAAGCCCTGTACAAAAGTTAACTACCCTAATTTTTTTTTGATTTTCAAAAATCTTATTTTTCAAGTTGTTTTACCCTGATTTTTAACCGTTTTCTCAATATTTTGTGTTCTTGTGTAATTTTGCACTTCTCTAAGTTTTCAATATTAAGAGTCAAAAGTACATTTAATAACATTACATAGACATAAAAAAAATAAAAAAAATAAAGCATTATTTTAAAAAAAAACCAACTTAATTTTTTAGTTTTTCAATTTTTTCTTGTAACTCCAATACAACAATTTTTTTTGGCCTAATTGAGGGTTATTCTAATACATGGCAGCACTAATGTATCACATGGCAGCTGTTGCACCTATTACCTTTTGGCATTCACCTGACTTCATTTTAATAATCAGTTAAAATTCAGCTTCCAAATATTTCAGCTCTGGCTCTCTTCAGCCCTATCACCAATTTTCTGTGTTGAATCTCGCTAGACAAAAAAATCACAAGTCCATTGTGACAATCAGCGGATAATACTCGGTGGGGTAAAGTGTATACGAACTCTGTAGGCTGCACCTAATAGGACATTGTTTGTCCACGCAATCTGTGAACAAAGTTTACATATGACATTGGAGAATGGCCCGGATTATTTTCCCTTCAACAAAGTTGCAAATCCGAATAGTGGGTGTTAAACTATTCGATTGCATCGATGGACTGTATTACTTTGAAAAATCTTAACTCCTATCTGCTCCTTCTCATTTATCTTTGCTTTTCATCAGCCAAGGGGTATCATCTATGATGTTTCAGGTTGTCATAGGAAACGAAACCAGGATGAAAGCCAGTGTTTGATTCTTGCTCATCTTAAAACCATAGGTGTTGTAACAACATTGTACATGTGTAGTGCCGTATAGTTTAATGTTTAGTCTTGCTCTTGTTTAACGTGTAGAAAATACTGAAAACAAACATGGGTTTTTTTTAAAAAACAATATTGTATGAATTGAGTATTTGTTCAGGGTTATACAACAAGGATCCTCATACCAATTTCCAGTCTTAACAAAAACATGCAATGTTTAGATAGCCCTTTTGCTATATATCCCCTTTTCTTGCTTTTCTTGGGATAACCCAAATACTTTGTCTTGTTAGCCATATTGAGTCAAAACTGTCCTATACTCATTTGCGTTGATACATTCTCTCCCCTTGAGTTTTGGACCTAGTCCAATAAGTCGGAGAGCGGTCAACCTAGCCCTACCGGGAAAATGAAGAATTTTGAATGCACGTGCCACACCGATTATCTTGAGGACACTCCGCCTTATTACAAATCACCTTTTTTCATTTAAGTTATTTCTGTAGCGTAATAAAAGGGAGGGAATCTATTGGGTCATAGGTCTATATGAAATTGCTAATATCCGAAAATTGGACAATTTGAAATCTCTTGTTGTCACCTTTGAGTTTTTAACCAATGACCTAAAATGTCCTGGCCTTGATACTTTGACTTCACCCCGGAAGACGTGTTGATCCAGCACGTGTGATAGATAAATTCAAGATCGAGAGATAAGCTTAGGGAGGGAGGAAGATGAGAAACCAAATGGGGTGGGGAAAGATGGACGAGGAGTCCCATTGGAAACCAAAAGGTTCTGAGCCATGAAAATGCTAGTTGAACCTAAAGAACCCTTAATCAGAACCCTTCAAAAGTTCTAAACCCATTTCAGAAAATGATTTTTAGAGCCTCAAATGAGACCCTGCTATTTTTGCTCTTCCTTACTTTCCTAACTACATGGAATATACAAAAATCGAGCCACTAGGCGTATGTTAATTTTAAATTTCTTATTCTCAAAGACAAATCTGTTTCCTCCACCCACCCATTTTTTCAGTTTCTGGATTAGGGGGTGGGATGGCACGATCTGCTTGATTTGGGATTTCCGATCGTAATTTAGGATTTCTTGCGTGCGTTTTCTGTAGCAGCCTCAGTCCCAGTGGCAGTACAAAAAACCGCTAAAACAGGGTTTCTCAACCTGAGGTTGCGACCCTTTTGGGGTTTGTGGACCCTTAAGAAGGGTTTACAAGTGTAATTAAAATGAAAATGAAGTACGTGTCTAATAGGCAGGAACAAATTGACCAATAAGATAATTATGTCACGCAAGACAACTGATCTTTCAGTGGGGGGGGGTCTCAACTTTTTTGGTAGGTTGTGCCTCCCGGATTTCAAAATTGAGGCTCCGTAGCTGATTTGAGGCCCAAAGAATGGGTTCCAGAACTTAGGTTTTCAAAAAATCGCTGGGATTTGCAAAAAAACCAATTGTCCAGCTAATTTTTATCCCCTGGATTGAAAAGCATAGGGGGATTTTGCGTGGGTGCGCATTGTCCCTATGTATTTATTATGTGTGTTCCAGATTGGTTAGATTTTCGTTTTCGCGCCTTCTTCGAAAAGTTTAAGTCCCGATTAACCAGACTTGGGGTGAAGGTTCAATAGGGGTTCCTTCATATGTGATGTCAAAGGTCATGGACCAGGTCAAGGTCATCTGAGGTCATGTACCATTTCCATTGGGTTGGTTTTGGTTAGGTTTTCGTTTTCGCGCCTCCTTCGAAAAGTTTTAAGTCCGATTTAAACCAACATGGGACGTGAAGGTGCAATAGGGGTTCCTTCATATGTTATGATGTCAAAGGGCATGGACAAGTCAAAAGGTCAACTGAGGTCATGATCCCGTTTGGTTATTTTTGTTTTTTCGGGTCGTCTTTGAAAAGTTGAAGTCCGATTACAACCTAACTGGGTCGAAGGTGGCAATAACGGGTTGCGTCATATGTTTTGTGAGGTCAAAGGTCCCATCCAGGTCAAAGGTCAACTAGTTCTCAACTAACCACCTGTGTATACTGCCTCTTGCCTGGGGATCGCGCAAGTTTACGTGCTGTATTTTTTTAGGTTTTTTGAAGAAAATTTTGGTAGAATAATTGCTTTGAACATGAAAAGTAGGGACTCTGGAACCGAAATGGTCCTAAAATGGGGGTTCTGGAACTGAAAAATAAGAGCCTGAAATGAGGTCTACAGGCGGCACCTACCCATACTCCTCCCAATGTTAGAACCCCCCCATGATTTTACCTTGTTTGATTAATATTGAATATGTATATGAATTAAAATTCCGTGCTTCCCTCCCAATCATCAAAATGGTACTTACAGACTGTTCAAAGACCAAAATTCAACTTGATTATGAAATTAGTGTATTTGGCACGCTTCGTGTCTCACGTGTTTTAGTGGGAGCACCCACCCATGCCTGCCCCGAGAAAATGCACTAAGTCACGGATGCAGCAATGACGTCATCGAAGGAAGACCTATTGTCACAAAATTGAACCCGCCGACGTTATAATCCTCGGTCATGGGATGGGGGCTGTCGAGACCAACCGAGTTTTCGACTTTTCTCTTCCCGCTTCCCTTATTCCTTCCTGCCTCCCGGAAGATGGTAAGGGTTAAAGATGCAACGTTCGTTCGTTCGTGCAAGTCCAAAATCACATTGACGATCCGTCTTTAGCCAGCTGATAGTTTCATCATCATCAGTTAAATCAGCCCTGGGATCTCCTCTTGGGGACTTGTAGACCTCACACATAGTCATCAATGATGTGGCTAATGGTTTGGTGGCTCGCCCACAAACCATTGGGTGAAATTCTACCTCCGATCTTGTGAGGAAGTTCTTTGTGCGACCACGCCAGTTCTGACTCTGTTGAGGTTGACCATGCTTTCCTATCCGGGGCCACAGCCTTTGGGCTTGCTAGATGGGCTGTCCAAAACCTATGTAGGTTCAAGTAGAGGATGAAAATTGCTCATACCATCTGTCATGGATCCAAGATGATCGATAGTGATACTGTGACTGCAGTGTCATGGATCGGGTCAAAGTGATTCCGTTGAATTCCTCTGAGCCTCAAAGGGTGTTGGTGGGGTTTTTGGTTTTAATTAAATAAAAGGTAAGAAATCGATTGAGTTTCTTCTATTGTGAAATCACTACATACGGACTACTTGAAAATCTCTTGTTGCACCTTAGGATTGACCTTGCTTCCCTTTCGTCAGTGATTCAGAATTTCCGGTAGTTGTAGGCGACCTTGCTCCCCTCCCCTGGCTTGAATTTGTCTTGCCACTGACGTGCCTCCCCACACCTTCAATGATTTCTGGACTGGTCAATTTCTTTTGGAGAATATATTTTTGGAGTAAATGGTGTCGCACTCAGCCAGTGTTTTTTGAAAAGACAAGCACTCTGAATTACGCGGATGTTTGGGCCGATTTTAATTCGGTCGTTTCGGTGATAGGCATGTCCTACCCCTCCTGGATAGAGCTGTAATGCAAAGGATGGCTCTGTAATATGTGGTTGCGGTACTGGTGAGAGAACGCGGCAGTGCCGGTCCTGCCTTCATTGCCATTGCTGTCATATTATCAACACAACGTGTACCGTGTTGACAACTGAAATCATTTTTTTAAATCAGTACCAATTTGCGTTAAAGTTTGACTAATTTGTTTGCTCATATTATTTTTTGTTTTGGTGGAATGAATTTCGGAAAACGCTAAGAACGTTGGTTTGGGATCTTTTATGGAACGCCGCTCCATCAGGTTCTTTATTGAACCAAAAAGAGTCTTTAACTGTTTGTTATGCATAGCAATCCTTTGCTCCTTAATCTTTAGATTTATTTTTAAGTCTAAGTTGACTGTAATTAGTGACAAAACCTTTGGGATTTAAAAACATCCTTAGATTCAAATATACTCTTTAATGATTTTATAAACAGTTTTTAACTCATTTAAAGTTTAATTTTTAAATCAAAAGGCGTATTTTAAGTAGCCTTTTCACGATTTAAATTTTTAAGTCCAAAAAAGGTTTTGTCACTAATTCCAGTCTCGTATACTAAAAATAAGTCTAAGGATTTAAGAGAGTGGGTTCAGCGATTTTTAAGAACTCGTTGAACTTCAGGGTTGACACCGACGGTTTCATAAACCGAGCAGCATTTGTCTTAGAAACATTCAAATGCTTTATAAAGAAGACAGCTTTCAGTGAACAAAAAATAGCTATAATAGGTTTAAGATATTCTTAAACTTATGGTATCGTAATAATACATGCCACAACAAAGGTGGGAATTCCTCTGAAGGCTACAAAATAATAAAGGTTCTATTTACCAGGAAAGTTTTGATAGATTCAAGTGTTCTGATAGATTCATATGACATTATGCTTATTTAGGCCCTACAGCACAAAATACCAAATATCAAAAAATCATATGCAAGAACACGAATCAGGAAACGCGTTGACTTCCCATTTGGTCAATCCCTTTGGTCTAATGTCATCTTTTGCTAACTCCAATTGGTCTAATACATTTAGTCTAATAACCATTAGGCTATAACATTTAGCCATGCACGTTAAAAATGTTCCTAATTTTACCAGACTTTACCTTTTACATTACGGTAAACCCCAATTATTCAATAATCTTTCACCTTTATTACCTATACCTACATAAAATACAATTTGGGAGCAGAAAAATGTAAATAAAAGTGGCTAAAAAATAATACCACACTTTTAAAAAAATGTGGGTAGTATTTATACGCTGACCGTTATTATATTTTAATAATACGTTCTTTTGTAACTTACCTATTTTTTATGTAAGGAAGACAATCTATGACAACCGTTTTACCTATAAAATGTGTTAAATAACGGCGTAAGTAACGTCATTAAAAATGCAAAATATTATTTCCCTATCATTTTTAAATAGTTTAAAAACTCTTTCCTCCTTTTTGTATTATATTTGGTTTATTGAAAAATAGTAACCCACACACATTATATTTAATTTAGCTCGCATCAGTCAAGTCCTGTAGTGTAGTGGATAAGTTTAGTACTTGGAATCTTAAGGCCTGGTTCGAATCTATGTACGGTACTGTATTAAGTCTATTAATATTATGACTAATTATTGGTGACATTAGAATCGTGTACATTACCATAAGAAACAAAGTGTATTAACTGGTTAAATCTTTATTTCACGTTTTCCTTGTTTATTGCATTTTTTTTCTCAAAGTGTTTGCCTGAAATATTGAAACCTTTTTACAACCACGTGGTAACGTAACCTACAAACGTTTGTATGATGCCATAGCTACAACGTTAACATTTTGGTCGAGGATGTAATAACGTTTTACTTCTTAATATTGTTTAAACAATTAAGTCAAAAACCACAAATACGTTGAAGCTGAGATTTTACGCCCGTTATTTTACGTTCCACTGCAATGGTTCGTAGTTTTACGGCTCCAGTTATTTTACGTTCTGGACGTTGTGAATCCCAGCTGCCATTCAAGCATGCCTGTGTTTTCAACAGGTTTAATTTTTAACAGTGTGTATTCTAATTCATCTGTCTTAATCTCCTATCGTCTAAGATCCTCACATAATATTCCATCTGGTCTAATATCGCAAATACTGGTCTAAGATCCATCTGTCCAATACCAATTTGTCTATTCATCTGGTCTAACATCCATCTGGTCTCATATCCATCTTTGGTCCAATATCCATTTGTCTAATGTCTCATTGGTCTAATATCCATTTGTCCTAATAATATTTACATAAATTGTTTTAAAATCAATTAACTTTGGTTTTAACATCCAAAGGGATATTCGACCAAATGGGTATTATTAGACCAAGTAGATATTAACCAGGTGGACATTAACCAAGTGGATATTAGAACCAATGGCTATTAGATCAATTGTATCACTTAGACTAAATGATAGTTAGACCAAATGGATATTAGACCAGATGGGTATTAGACTCCGATGAATATTACCACATACCAAGATTAACTATTAAGACCAAATGGGTATTAGACCCAAATGGATATTAGACCTAGTGGAATATTAGACTAAGTGGAAGTAGACCCGCACAAGGTGTTTGCTGGTTATAGACCAAATGGTATATGACAAAACGGGGCATGGGCTAGCCCAAATGTATCTATTTAGATATTCTGGTTGTTAGATAAATTGGAGGTTGACGAAAGTTATTAGACCCAATTGGTATTAGACCAATATGGGTTTTAGACGATTGAAGTTAGACCAAAAGGCTATTAGAACAAATGGATAAGACAAATGACAATAAACCCAGATCTGTCAAGGTCCATGTCAAATAAGCTTCGTTATCTTCAACAGTGAGTTTAAATCTTTTGTTGCTAAAGTCATACATCCTTTGAAATACGTTGGAATGGGTTAGGTAACCACATGCAAAGTCGCACAAGCAACGCAATACCTGGGAGGGGGGGGTTCTCAGCTGGGTCCCTGAGGGGTTTGTTGCATGTTGGTATAAAACCCTAGCATGCTCGTTCCAGTGGTTCCGACAGTGACCGCCTCAACGGGACCAATTTTTCAGTGAATAATACCCACGTATAGGTGGGGGGGGCCTCAAATTTTTTTTCAGTAGGATGTGCGGCCCTCGAACGGCATGGTGGCATGCAGCGCGGTAGCCTGCAAGGCTTGCTTCTGAGGGGGCAATTTTCCCGGTAGGTGCAAACACCACTGTCCCGATCACGCACGCAACATTTCCTTGTCGTAGGGCAAGAGAGTCCGAAAAAGGGCTGATGTTAACATGAATACCATTTTTTTTATTTCCCGATTAACGCCCTGCAATCAAATGTTTATCAGAGTGGCACCTCATGCCCCCGTCTCCCCCACGCTGACTACGCCACATTGTGTGAACTGATTTTGTCTCCTGGAAGTATGAGGGCTTTGGAACGTGAAATTTTATAAATTTGCAGCAGTTTGGGAGCTGAAATTTGGCTAAAATTACAGCCCTCTGCAGGCAAACATTTTTCTGAAAAATGGGGACCTAAAGAACATGAACCCGGTTTTTTGCATATTGGAATGCTTTCCAATGTATTACAATCACACCTGAAGTGAATAAAGCCGAATACCGCGCCGGCTTTATTTAATAATAATGATGAAGTTTAAAGTACTTTCTGTCGCGTCGTGCACTACAGAAAGTCAAAGCACGTGTTCTATATGGGGAACATGGCGATAGTCAGGCAAGTATCAAAAACAAGGTTTGCGGTTGTCTTTTTTGTACTTGTTTCTTTTCCAATCAACCTTTGGCACGTTGTTCCTTGGTAGTGGCGGTGGTCTACAATCTGTGCAATTTGAGAGAAAGGCGTATCCTAAACAATACTCTCCTGTCACTTTTAAGAAATGAATTATGCTTCAACTGGGGTGTCTTGGGAACTGCTTGTATGACGCGAAAAGGGGGTCATATGGCTGCACATACCCGTGCCTCTTTCCCGGCCCGCCGGGACCAGTTTTTGTGAACTTTACTGTTTTTTCGTTTTTGTTATGCATCGAGACTAAATTAATAAAAAAAAACTATCAAAATTTCCCATCAAAATACTTAAATAGTCATTTTAATATTTTTCACCATTTCTGAGGCACATTCCAAACATTTTTCAATGACTGCAACACACACAACAACACAACAATAACAACTTTAAAATTTAGAACTTTACTTATACACAACTTTCAACTTGGTATCATATTTTCCCGCCATTTTAGCTATTTTTCACATTTGATACCCGATTCCTCGGCAATGGTCCACTCTGTGGTCTTTTCCGAAAAGCAATTTTTCATAATTTAAATTCATTAATTGCTCTTTTAATCGGTGTTTTAATCCAATTAGAGCATGAATCAGAACCCCCGGGGGGTCTCAGTTTTGGTTTGGTTAGGGACGTGCCTCCAAGAGTCCTGGAAGTAGACCCATAGCTATACCTTTTTTGCAAAAAGGGACCCATCGCTATATCAGAGATGACCATTTTAGCCAATTTAACCCAATTTGCCATTTTTTTCCTCAAAATTTCAACATTTTAAGCAATTGGACAATTTTTTGGCTCAATTGAGGAAATTTTTTACTAATTTCCAACGTATCTTAGAAATTTTTGGTTTCCGATTGAGAAATTTGACTATATTTCCAATAAATTTGCAGATTCTAGTTTATATTAATTATAATACGGCCTAATTGATGATGTTTTGAATGAAAATATTAAGAAAGAAAGAAAACAAAATCATGGAAAGAATTATCAGAACCCCGGGTCAGAACCCCTCGCGGAAGAGAAAAACTTTTTTTTTTTGTGAAAACTTGATTTTCCTGTCACCCTGTAACACCCGAAAGATGGGAATAAAGGGGGGACATACGGGAGGAATAGCGTGAAGGGGGGAAGAAAAGGTAAGGGGTACGGAGATGATTAGGATGAAGCAAAGGAGCCGTAGGGATGGAGTCGGACCGGGGTAAACGAGAGTTAACGATTAGGGAAGATAGAGGAGTCGCAAATGGTGGGGTACGGGGGGCCAAGGGGGGTTGGGTGCGCCGTGCTGGGGAGGCAGGTAAGCGTAGTGGAGGATATACATCGGATGGAAAGGGAAGGGCGGGGCCCGGGTCTGGAATGTACAGGTGTAGCATGTTGGGGTCCTTAATCGATTTGAGCAATGCGCAGTAACAAATATTCCATGCTTCAACGGGAGCTTGCTTTACTGTACTGTTTAGTGAATTTGACACCGGAAACCGCCTAAATTGTGAGGTTTTCTAGAGTACAACATAATATCCATTTGACCGTGAACTTCGGTTACCTTCTCTAGAAATGAAGATGTCAGATCAAATAACCAAATCCGTGAAAATACAGGATAACTGCTAATTCGTAAGTAAACTTCCAGCATGTTGTTGTTTTCTCTCTGTGCCATGTTAATACCAATTTACAGGAGCATAAAAATGCATTCTCAGCCTGCAGTGCAGATAGACGAGGCCACAAGGCCTGTGTCCAAGCCAGGAGAAGATGAGAAAGAAGAGATGCTTCAAATGTACTCAAAAGATAAATGGTCATCCGCCTATTCAATGTTAGATAATTGCCCTAAATCGATGATTTGGATCAAAGAAATGCCACTACGCTGGAGAACATTACATACACCTGTCATTAATACCAGAAATATTCAATTACTCAGTTGTCAACTAGTATTTGCACAGAGCCTATATACTATGGTCATGACCAGTACAGCGAAACGTACGCTTCTGTATCACTTACAGACAACTTGACCCCAAATTTTCAAAGCATTGGACACTTTGGACCACATTTCTGACACATAACAGGTGCTGTGGTTGGAGTGAATTCAAAATGCATTTATCTAATCATTATCATATCATATTTGGCCCTGGAAAGTTGATGTTGGTTTAGCGTCACCTGCGCGCGTTATGAAAATTGGGCCGCGTTTTGTGATTCCATATTCGGAAAAAAAAAATCATTATTTTGGAAATATTACCTTTACATCATGTTTTTTCTTTTCAGAGCCTGTGTAAGCTGTTGTAGGAAAGTGCGACGTGATTAACTAGCATCTCTCTGCACTAAATGTTGGGACATAGTTTCTGCTTCCATAACGACACATATATCTGGTGAGAGATGGGAAATTACACAAATAATGAATAAGAATAATGAAAAAGTCAAGTTGCCTCGTTATGAGCTGAAAAAAAGGTGACGCTAAACTCATTATTCGACTTAAGGGCTTTCACAGGAACTAACCGCATATGTTTAAATTAGGGACTAAAATAACAACATCTTTTATTGACCTCAAAAATTAAATCAAGGTTAGCTTACCGAAAAAAGGTTGATTTTGCCGTTTTCTTTCGTTAAAAGTCCACTGTATCCCTCAATTATTTCGCCAACGAATAAAATACATAATGATTGTCAGCAACAAACGTGGAAGTCCTTGCAAGCACGAGAACAGTTAGCGGGAATTATTAAAGGTGCAACGAGAGGATTTCACATTTCAGGTGTCCCTAAAAAATTGAAAGTACTGATTTGTGTCCGGATGTCAGGCTTTCATTAAACATATCCCCATCTGCAAGGCTTTAAGCGGCGACACGTTTCTTTGGTCCAAAACTTGGGAAATGGTAAGTGGTGGATAGGAGCAAATACAAAAGTTCAGCCTGTGTTTGATTTTTATATTGAAATATTACAAAATAAAAAGCACAGGGGGGCGAGCGGGGAAGACAGTGCGAGAGCCAAAGAAAAATCCGTTGGTAAGAAGTCTATGAGTGTCTAATCTATATGAACTTACTATTTGACACAATATTTGCGGTGCCTCAAAATCTCTCGTTGCACCTTAAAAAACTGTTTTAGTAGCAGTTGTCAATTACTTCCTGTTTTGAACTTTCCCGACTGGCCAAGCTGAGTCGGCGCTTATGACAGATTACTTTCAAAGGTGTACCGTAATTTTCGGAATATAAAGCCGCGCGGCGTAATAAGCCGCAGGGCGCCTAAAAATCGCTGTATTAAGATTCAGACCTTAAAGTATAAGCCGCACCGCCAGATAAGCCCCACCAGCGCACGGCCGACTTGGATCGTGTATAAACGTGTAAATAGAGAAACCAACGCATTATTCATGTTTATAAGCATTATTATAGTTCAAATATGCGCACATGCGAACTATTTTATATTGTATAAATAGTTTTATAAATATATTCAATGAACATGAAAAATCCATGGAAGCAAAGTTAAGAAATACGGCGAAATATTCCCATTTTCCAACTCTTTCGTTACGTATTTTTTAGGTTGTTTTCAATGCAGTGGCATAATTTTTGTACAGCATCGATAGTGTCCTAATAAATATGCAAGAAGAGACGAATATGGTTTGTCCGGCACCCTTGTGACTATCACCATCTTCCGTGGAAGCTACGCCTGCGGAAGCGTTTACTACCAAGGAAGACGGGGCCAGTTGGATTCGTACACGGAAACTAGACGTCCGAAGGGACTACGCTCTGGATACGGAAACCCAATGACAACACCATATCAGAATTCATCGATCTAATAATTTCTCTAATTCGCAAATCTGTTTGTAATTAAGAAGTATTGTGTTTACTTATCTCTATATCATTTGCGGTTTTTATATAACATTTATCCCTTTATGAAGAAGGGAATAATAATTGGCTTGTTGGCGCACTTTGACTAGTTATAGTCAATATCCTCCAGGGAAGCTACGCCTGCGGAAAGCAGTTATACTACCAAGGAAGACTGGGCTTGTTGGATTTAACCACAGAACACTAGCACGTTCCGAAGGGACTACGCTCTGGATACGGAAAACCCACTCGGACAATACCATATCAGCATCTCATATCGAATTAATTGCAAAATCCGTTTTAGTTCATTGTTGTAATTATTTATCTCTCATCATTTATGTTTTTATACAACATTTATCCTCTATTAATATCTCAATATCTCTTTTGTATTATTGTAGGGACGATTCAGGGACTAGATGAAGAGTTGGCAGCTCTATTCCACAGTGAAAGCGAGGACGAAGACACTGAAGGTTGATGATGACTTGTGTTGTCAAATAATAAAAAGAAAAAAAAGAGAATGTCCACTCCCACTTTTGCGGTAATAAATGTTGTCCAAATCCCAAATATTAGAAGCTGTCCTTTCATCTGTTCTTCTTCCACTCTTATCATTTCTACGTCTTGTGTGATGTACTTTAGATAAAAAAGCTATAAATGTATATCTTAATAAATATAAATACATGTAAATAAATATAAATATATCAATATAAACATAAATTATAAGTAAATATAATTAAACGGGAATTAAATTATCAATAAAATGAAAAATATTAAAGTAATACAGTGGGATAATCATGACTTGGACAGGGATACCCACACCTGTTGTTGTAAGCGCAAAACAAAGCTCCGCGGAGGTGTGGGCCCCCCCCCAACAAATTTTTTTTCGACCAGTTGCGCATCGCGAAAACAAGGTGCGATTGTTCCTCCTGACTAACGCAGCGTCCACGCTTCCGCGAGTGTTGATTCTTCCAAAAATTATTAATCATACTGTATTAAAACTGAATAAATGTAAAATGAATAAGTATAAATTGACTATAAACTGATAAATATTAATGAAATATAAATAAACTTAATAACTATAAACTGATAAAGACGTAACCCAAGTAATACAAATTGGTAAGGACACACCACTGACATAATATTAAACTTAATAAAATTTTAAGAGAAAATGGGAATACAAAACTATTAAATAAACTATTAAATAAACTTATGATAGTCGATTCGGAAGAGGCCGTAAGGAAAATACAAAAGGTTTAGTGTTGAGTGGCCGGTCACAATAGACGCAAAACGTGTAGATGAGAATCAGTGAACTTCAGTTTTGTTCAATACCATGTGCAAAAAACGAAATAAATATTACAAATTGTCTCTTTTCGTTAGAAACTTAGCAGGCAAGATGTTTTCTTAATAATTACTTTAGGAGAGGAAAACAAAAAAGTATCATAGATTGGAAGGGATTAAGGGCAAAACAACAAAGATCACCTGGAATATATCTCGTCTCTGGTCTCCATCCAAGCACGGACCGGGCCTCGACGTTGCTTAACTTCCTTGATTCGCCACTGCTCAGACTGTGTAAGCCACGAACTCAAACTTCACTTTCTCGTCGCAAAACTAATACTTAAACCTTGATACTCCTTTGTGGTTTACAAAAAAAAATAGAGGAGAGACAAAGGAAAGAGATAAACGGATATTTAATACAGAACATATCACACAGCATAATATTTAGTAAATCCTGTGAAAATAAAAGTAAACGGGACTGGACCAATTGCATGAGCCACGTGGGGATTTTGGAATGTCCGCAAACATGGGGAATTCCCAGAATACGCAGCTTGCTGGTTCCCAGGCTCTCCAATCATCACTTGTTCACGCACTCAGGCCCAACTTATTAAACCGGGTACATAACCGGACATATTCATTTTGCTTTGAAGGTAGTTTGTACCTATGGTCAAAATAGTGGCATGTCAACGCAAATTAACATCTAAAGATAGAAATTATTAAAACCACAGCCTAGTGGTAAAAGATTGTGTATTACATTGTGTGACGCGAGGTGAACAAATTTTCTGACAATGTTAAAATGAATTCTTGGTTTTTTTAAAATTTTACTGTGTCAGCCACTTTCAGTGAATAGCACAAGCCGTTGTGAGTAATTACACCATTGTATAGTGGGCAAATCGAAAATTAAATTGATTGACGGGTCGTCGTTTAACACAAAGGTACCGCTGAAATGAAGCTTTAATGGAGCGAAAGTACTTTGTGTGATTAAAGCATTCAGTGTGTGATACATGGTTATCAAGTGGACAATACTTCACACCAAAAGGGAAGGGAAGTTTGAATAAGCTTAATGACAGCAATATACCATGTTGGTAAGAGTTGAGAAAGAACAACTGAGTCTTAGATTTCGGAGCATTATTAATCATAATTTTATTTTTTATTTGTTATCTTGTGGTTTCACATCAGCATAAACGTATAAGCCGCTTCGGTTATAAGCCGACAGGCATCTTTGAGCCTTTGAAAAAAAACGTATAAGCACGCGGCTAATATTCGAAAATTACGGGTAATGGAGAGCATTGGAGTTCTCACACAATGGAGCCGGTGAATGAGAGTAATCCTGGGGCTGGGTAATCGGATGTCAAAATAGACCAGGAGGCCATCTCCTTCGTTCTCATCTCTCTGTCCAAGCCAAATAGGCTAGCAGTAGTGGGCGAAAGTATGGTACTACGAAAGCTATAAACGCACGTTGAAACAATGACATCAAATTGGGGGGTAATGCTAGTTCGCAATGCAACTAAAGGCTAAATATACGAGCAAATCAACACATCTTAATTCGTTAAATCGTTAATTGACGTTTTCGTTTAAAATGCGAGACGCTCTATTAGGTTCTGCAGAACACTGAACAGTGTACTTAAAAACATCCTGTCGCAGCAGATGAAGTGAATTCCAATACAACTCAGAAAAATTACTCACCCAAGTTGTTGCTAAATGTCTTTAATTTAATACAAATCAAATGATCGGGACAGTGATTTCCAAAAAAGGCTGAGAAAATAAACAAAAATATACATATACAATTGCTTTTTAACATGTTGAGTTAATGGCTCTAGTATTGTCGTCGTCACTGTTGTGGAACTATACTTATATATGGAAGAATTTCCCCTAAATTGTACCTCGAAGTACTAATTATGAATTTTAGGCAACTATTAGAAAAAGACATCAGGTAAGTGTGTGCCTGGTTTTACGAGCGAGGGTAATATTGAAAACACTTGATTAGCTCGGAATATTTGTGAAACCTTTTTTCTTCGGAGCCTATTTTCATTTACACTGCTAATGTATTGTATACGGAAGGCTTCTACCGTGATGCGAGTACGCCAAATTAAAAAACGTATAACGGTAGAAGTTCCTTTTACTAGGTATGCCAACAGGCCCATTGTTAGGAGGCACTTACCATTTCATATAATGCATCCACACTAAAGGTAGTAGTAGGACTGTTCAGCCATTCATTTTGAATCATTTTGCATGTCGAAATAGCGTAAACACTTCTGGAAAACGTGCGTACATCAGTGTAGATTTGTCCGATGATCAAACACGTGCTATGATTATTGTTTGACGTCGTTGAAAGACCAGAAACGAGTCTCATCTTGCCGATCGGCCGTTACGCTTAGTGAGTACAACACATGTACATGCACGCACACACACTGTATTGCGGGTTGGGAATGAGAGTACAATCATGTGACTGAATGTTCCAGGGGGGTAGGGACATGCCAACCTAACAAGCAACAGCGAATTTCAAAATGGCATTCAACTCCGGGTTGTAGTCTGTTTCAAAGAACTTAACGGTAGGAAGGCCCTATTCTGCATAGGAACGGTTTACACACAGACTGACTAAAGACTAGGCATGGTCATGAAATATTTAATCCGAAAGGAATGTTATTGGAATTACACTATTTTTCAGGCGGGGTTAATCCAAGTATTAACCCTCGAGGATTTGAAGTCATAATTTTTCCTTAAATTATCAGTGATATTACTGAGATCTTTGAACAAAGGTTTAAGAGAATGATTTTGTACTGTCACTGGGACGGAGGAAGCCATAGTAAATGCACGTAGCAGTTTCCCCAACTTACCGTTTGGGAAATCCCCACTGCCCACAATCGAACAGATTGTATCCTCCCCCCTTGAATGTCTGCTTGACATTTCGTTGTCGAGTCCTGATCTTTACCGAAGCTTCCGAAGGCGCTGCTACAGCTGTCAAAGCACATGGTATCGCAACCATTTTGTAAACACGGGACATGTGAAATGCCTGACTCGGGGATTAAAATTGCGTTCTTCTTCTTTGGGCAGTAAGGGATCGGTCATAAACGAGTAGAAACTTTGGTAACAAAGCCGTTATGAATCCCTGTGATATCAGTAAGTGGAGCATATTTCTTATTTTTGTTGCCTCCTGGAACATTTTTTTGGACCGTTTTCTTTTTTGGCACCTTCGCATGCGGACTGCAAATCTCCGCTTGCAATTCAGCATGCGGAAGTGCAAAGTCCGCGTGCACTTCCGTATATGCGGAAGTGCACGCGGACATGTGCATTCCGCATGCCTGCGGAAGTGCACATTGTCGCATGTGCACTTCCGACATGCGGAACTGTAATAATGCAGCGTAGATGCGGAAGTGCAAATGTCCGCGGGCACTCCGCATGCGGCAGTGCAAATATCCGCGTGGATGCGGAAGTGCAAATGCCCGCGGGCATGCGGAAGTGTGCAAGCGGAAATTTGCACTTCCGCGTGGTTGCGGAAGTGCACGGGATATTTGCACTCCGCGTGCACGCGGAAGGCACAAAGGTCCGGCGTGCATTTACCGCATGCACGCGGATATTTGCACTTCCACATACACGCGACATGTGCACTTCCGCATGGATGCGGAAATGCACGAAGATATTTGCACTTCCGCGTGTATGCGGAAATAGCAAATGGTCCGTAATGTGGAAATTTTATTAAAGATAAGTACATGAGCTCATTTGAATATTATACGTAGTCTTTTGCAATTTAATGAAAATCAGAACCTTAGTCCCAAGTATGACATATGGTAAGCATGGATATAGTAATCCAATCATTTATTATTCATCAAATGGTTATTTTCCAAAGTCACAACAGTGTTGATTACAACATTGTCACAACAGTGATGTTATTAACTGCTTCTAATAAAGGGAGATCTGCTAATACCAAAACAATATTAAGGCAATATTAGGCCTATACAATCGGCCACAAAAGATGGGTATCAATAACCGCGACGAGAGATTATACAATTCTCAAACAATGCGGGATCTACCAATTATCGCGACAATGGGGGTTCTTTTGCAATTCGACAACAAAAGATTTGAGGTTGCACATTGCCAAAACGGGACAAGTGTTTGGTAGTATAATCAATTATCTTTCAGCGGACAAAGTGTCCCAAAATCGAAGGTCGATATAGCAATCATTTTCCTTGAAAGGAAGTATTGAGGAGTCACGTTCAATAGCTATGGCCACGCTCCACGTATCCAAATCATGGGGAGTTTCATGCGCTGTATATCGAGTTTACCCCGCTATATGTAGAGTGTTTACAGCGATGCCTATCCAGTTTGAACTCTATTGTGCCGAGTATCATAAATCATGTCCAGAATATAATCATGTCCAGAAAATTCATGCCAGAGTTGTAAAAGCTGGACATGATTTTTTCAACATGTGCAAAATGGAATGATTTTTTCTCAACATGAGCAAACTCGACATGATTTTTTTCTCAACATGAAGCAAACTCGACAGGGAGTTTTCTCAACCATGAGCAAACTCGACATGATTTTTTTTTTACACATACACCAAAAAATCATGTGGAGAGTTTTCCTCATGTTGAGAAAAAAATCATTAAGATTTTGATGAAACTGGACATGATATTTTTCTAAACATCAATATCAGAGAGCACGACTCGATGTATAGAGGGCAAACTGGACATTATATCGCTGTAAACTCGAAATATAACGCTTCCACTCGACATTATGTCGAGGAAAGAAAACTCGATACACAACGCGGTGAAACTCGACATGCGCGAGAAAAACTGCCATGGATTTGAATACGTGGAGGAGTAGAAAATGGACATGATTATGTCAAACTCACCATATAGATAGAGAGGCACAAACTCGATGTATAGAGGGCAAAATGGACATATAGCGCTGAAACCGACATATAACGCGCTGCACACTCGACATAAAGCGAGGAAAACTCGATACACAGCGAGGTGAAACTCGACATGCGCGGGACAACTCGCCTGATTTGATACGTGGAGCGTGCCATAAATGCGGCTAACACAAAAGCATACAAAGGTTTGGCACGGCGTACGACCAACACGTACGTGCTGTATGTACGATGCATTCTCGATGTCTGCTATGCATTCCATCATGCGTGACTTCCCCGAGCGTGACTCGGTAGACAGACTGGATCGTGAAGATGAATATGCTTTCACTGGCACCTCTATTTTTATACGAATGTGGTCGATAGACATCCAATAACAACGGTTCGTCGAAGAACTGCCTAAAAACCGTTGTCCCAAAAAGAGAAATGATTTTGTGCATGTGGACCTAAATGATGAAGTAAAATGCTTAATTAAACCAAATTTTAAAAATACAGCAAGTAAACTTGACGTCATCCCCTGGTACATATACTGGTAAGCTAACCAAACTGGAACACACCACACATACATACAGACGGACATGCGCACCCCGCAATATCCCCTTGCTTTTCAAGCCAGTTAGCCAGGATTAAAAGTAGATCCCTACAGTTACAAAACAACAAAATAGCCCCACAAGTACATTCCGTCATAGCAATTGAACAAGTTGTGCTGTTAGTTAACTATTTCTTTAAAAAGTATAATTACGATATTTATACTAGAAAAACGAACATATTTTTAGATTATAGTTGACATAACGACCCCTATTTGTTCTTCATTGCCAATAGTATTTTGCTAATTAATAAAATTAACATGTTTCGGAACTTGCAAAACTCTAAATATGACTCAGACCCATGTTTTGAAAACTTTCACTCACAGACTATTTTGTTTTTATTAAACCCTGGTCTTACAAAGCTTTTTCTCGCATGATAAAATAGGGGGGGGGGGGAAAATAGCTTGTGCACAATAATAAAGTAGGAAGGTCGGATCCGGGTTTCAGCCTACATAGTTGTATAGAACCATGGCTGTGGAAAATAGTTTTCAAAAGTGTACCGTGTGTTTTCCTTGGGTGGCAACGACACTGTAACCTATTATTTTACTTCATAACCCTATATAAATGACCGAAAGGATGAGAAATTATTACCCCATTTTCCAAAAGCGCACCCGAGAAAAGTTCACTATTAGACGATGGTTAAACCAAGATAGACCAAATAGGTATTGCTATAGATAATTAGATCGGAGGCCGCTAAAATCCGTTTATTGATGTTTATTTTGAATTATTCTTATAAAAAACGATACTGTTGGCTGTCTTCTTGTCATTTAAAAAACTGTTGATACAAGGTGATTTTTCACAAACACAACATCTGCAGGGTAGAAATCTGTTAATTTCTTTGTCATGTTTAGAGTCTTTTGCTTCGGTGTAATATACTGCAGTATACCATACGTTGCCGATTATTGTCAACCTATGTTCCAGCTTTTGGTTTTTTCAGACAAATCACAATTCATCAAGGAAACATGTCGTTGTTGTTTTTTGTTTTTTTTTTTTGTGGGGGGGTGGGGTGTCTATCAAAAAACAAAAGATCAAAAATCATATCAAACAAAATCAAAAGAACAAAAAAGCGCTGTTCGCGATCGCCTGGGGACCCAAAGACGCGTACCTATCATGATGTAGTATCAAGGTTGGCATTTGAAAAAAAGGCCGTATTCCCTGCCCTCATTATCATCCACATCCAGGCTGAAATTGTTGAATAAAGAAGCATCGTGTAAATGGTGGTGGTATTTGTTTGCTAGCGACGCTCTTTCATACCAAGAGAGCCAAGATGTAAATAAATCGTAAGGACCTATAAAATAACCCCCCTCCCCAATTCTTTCCTGTGTCTTACATTAAAAACGGTAAACTACTCTTGTCAATTCCTACAAACATTGAAACCTTTTTCATAGCTTATTAACTTTTTTTATTCTTGAATAATATAACTACTGTTTCAAATAAGTACATCTGTTAAAACAAAATTGACGAACTCTGAGGTAAATTTTAAAAATGTTCACGGTTTCTCGCATTGTTTTAGGTGTCGCATTTCGACGTACATATACATAATCGCATCTTAGTTTTAGCTTACAACGACGGAATAAGCGCAACCGCACATCCAATTATCATGCAGAGCTTTTAAATTCGAAATGTAAAGAGCCATACCACTTCTAAAGAAGGATACAGCAAAAACTACGTTAGAAAAGTGAAATCCCAACAAAAAGAGTGCCATCCCCGTCAAAAAACAGTGGAAAAAAAT
>JAMKCH010009896.1:0-47703 GCA_023653785.1 Ophioderma brevispina | reverse complement strand
GTGGGGGATGCCATGTTGCACCTGTGACCCAAGTTTGGTTTAAATCCATCAAAGTATGAGGATATTACAGGCAAATGTTAACCCTTTTTCACAACAGACATCAACAGACAACAGACATCAACCGACAACAACAGTGGACAAAGTGATCCCTATGTGTCTTCCTGCCTTAGGGCAGGCGACACAAAAACCGCCGTTTTAGTGGTTAACCATCAATATTAGCACAGTATTGAATAGGGCTTTGCAACATGCATTATTGCATCTACCATGAAAACCGCAAGTGTGTTTCCCACGGTACTTGATGGGGTGTATATGCAAGTGCCAGGCTCTCGTATCAAGTAGAGAACACAATACACATAAATCGGAACAAGCACCTTTAAAGGAGAATAAGTCATTAATTGTTTTTCAGATAGCTATAAAACTATATATTGTTGTAAAGCTGACAGTGTAAGGAAGACAAATATGCAACTTGTATGTTAATATACAGGGTGCCACAAATGTCCTAAGGGTGGAAATGTGAAATTTTGGTGTAAAAAGTACAACATTTTATAAGAGTCTTTTTGTTACCTTCAATTCTCATATTGATACTTCTCCTTGAGATGTGTAAGGGACATCATAAGCCATCAAAAAAAGGGAACTTGTCACAATGAAATATGTTGCCTTACTGAACCTTCAGGGTGTTCAAAAACGTATTTAATTTTTTGCTTTATTATGACAGCATCAGTCAAAACTTTTAAAGCAACTTCCTACAGAAGAAAGGGTGGCATATTTGTATTCCTCATCAAATTTCCTTTCTGAAAATGTATACTTTGCTGGGGTAGGGTAATTATTCAAAAAGTTATGCCACACAGAACTTTGAGAGCATATAACGTACATAGTACAGCATCGTATAGGAAAAAACCCTTACCTCACAATGCAAAAGGTAGTAAAATTGCAACTATCATCATAGCTTAAATTGTTGTATGAGTCAAAATGAATGCCACATAAATAACGAACAAAATGAGATGTTATTTGTCTAAATGCATGGCTGGGTTACAAAGATATGGTAAAAAAAAATGCAAAAGCCCTGAATATCAAAAATCCCTATACTTTAACACATACCTCATCCGTATGCACCTCATCCGTATGCACCTCCACCCCTGACACTGACCCATTCAAATTACGATATCTCCAGAAATATACATGGCACAAATTTGAAATTGTTATCATTTTCAAGCTAAATAAATTACCTATTAAATGAAACATCAACCAGCTTTATACCGTTCTTGGTTCTAATGATACATTAAAAAATGTTGTAAATATTTGTGAAAATGTAACACCTCCACCTTTTTCTATACCCCAAATCATGGCGCATGACCAAAAATATTTTATATAGGCCAAATATTGACTCTTTACACATGACTCGACTGATTCTTTTTTTAAAAAAACTGCATAAGCTTTACTACAAGTCGATTTGCCAAATTATTTTTTTTCATTTAGAATTGTATAACAATTATCGATACAGAAAATTAATCACCTGTTATAGAAAATCTCGTGATTTGAATAGTTTCGTCTGTGGTATATAAAAAAAGCTTAAAATGATGCAAGAGGTTCCTGTTATCATTAGCAATGGCAATCGCCGTATTATTGTCCTCTTTGTGTGACCCATGAATGGGCCAGAACCACCCGACCAGAGTAATTTCCGGGAGTAATTCAGTATACCGTATTGATCGATCGTACCAACTTCAATAATATGCAATAGAATTCAGTAGCAGCAACATCTCCTTCTTCCATTGTTTATGTATTCTACTATTAAGATATTTCCCGGGTTATTTTCCAATAGACACAATGGTTCCCGCTGAGCTAACTTTTAACTACGGACACGCATATCTTAAGTCTTTCCTACTCCTACCGGTTGACATTACAATAAGCACAAACACATGCCTATAAACACATATCAAACACATCATATCAAATAGTAATAATGATTACGAAATAAATTCCCAGTAGGCCTATAGGGTTTTTCCCAAGTAGGACGAGTTTGTTGTAACTGGGGCCAGTTTGTATACATGGGGCGAGTTGGTATTACCTGGGTCGAGTTTGCATACGTGGGGCGAGTTGGTATTACCTGGGGCCAGTTTGTATATGTGGGGCGAGTTTGTACTTGGGGCTAGTTTGTACTTGGGGCCAGTTTTAACTGGTTTCCTCACCTTGGACCCCAAAATGTGTACAGAACCCTACATTTAGGTGTGAAGGTTGCCATGTTTTCCATCACTTGTGGTACAATTCAACCATATATGGTGTTGTATTGATTTTTACCCAAAGAGGTTTTCCTTCCGACTGAATGAGCGAGAAAGCCCTACTTGCAATATTGATTGTGGTACACATGTTCGTATCTCGTACACTGCAATGCCCATTGAAAAATCCAAAAACTGCAACTTTTGGTTTTCGGGGGTTTGCGTCTTTTCGGGCGTTCTTTCTCGGCATTTCTGCACGCTTTTTTTACGAAGCCATGTATTAAATGAAGACGTCTGAGACGGGCTAGACAATAAATGTTATATTTCCGTAAAACTTTCAAATGGTCTGACTTTGACACAATACTGATCGAAAACATTCCTAATAGTTTTGTGCCAAGTGTATATATCTTAGCAGCCTGGTTTGAGCACATGAAATAGTCATACTGATCTGCTCATTACAAACAGGGTGAATAGTTTGCAAATATTCAAACTGTTTACAAATGGTATTTTGCGGTGTACACTAGGGATTGGATTTTTAAAAAAAAGCGACCGCCTTTGGGTGGGATCAACAAGGCAATCAAATAAATTTTAGTTTCGCATGTGTGCGCCATGATTACTCGCTGGATGGTGCGCGGGCAGTGTCATTCAACATGAGAAAGGTGGTCTGCATAACCACGCTCAAGTGGAATGTGCCCCTTCATTTCGAAAATTTATTCATTTTTCCCCGCTGACAAGATGGTAAACGGCAATATTAAAAAAAATGTGTCCAAAGTGTATTTTTTTCCAGGGGCTCAATCCTAAAAGGGGTGTTTTCACTAAAAGATTTTAAGATGGCACAATAGTTTATGGTGATTTATTGGTGTCTAATTGAAATTTTTGGGAATGAGAATTTTCAAATAACATTTTTAAAAAATCAAAAAGTATACTTAAAATTCGCTTCTGGGTGGTGCCACCCTGGGGAGGACTTATTTTAATTAAAGGGTTAGGAATATCCAATTAACACAATTATATGGTCAAATTATACATTTTTACACATCAGTAATTCAACTACGTTTTACGTCCCCCAAAATGCTGTTCGGAGGGTTCAAATCAATGTGGGGGGGGGGGGGGGGGGTATTTACTAAAAGGATAGGAATGTCCTATTTAATAGCAGAGATTTATATAGCGCCTTATGCTACTTGGCCTCTAAGCGCTTTCACAAATGGGCGCTGATCACTGTGGCCCAACCATACCATCACCATTTAGCATCATTTCAAGGATGCAGCAGATCGGGATCATCGCTTTCCCTTATTAGCAAACATACATCAAGATGACCATCGCAGTCCGGGATCAGCTTCCTCCGAATAATCGCATGGGTAAATCGAGACAACTAAGCGGTTAATTCTTGTCCATGGAAATTACAAGATAGCTGAATCTCCATTGCTCGATACGTACGCCGATACGCATGGATGAGCCTACACTGGAGTCGAGCCCGCCTAACCTGATTTGAGCTATCTTACCTGATTTACCTGATTTATGTGTCTAAATATATTTTCGGCTATGAGAAATTCAATACCATTTGTTTCACCCCCCGTTAAAGTATTTTGAGCATATTTTCCAAAATAGTTATTGAACGCCTCATGCCGAACATGTATAATTATACTACATCACGTAAACATGACATTCCTAACCATCTTGTAAAAACAGCCCCCTGTTTGAGCCCCCTGGAACCACTTTGGGCAGTTGGGTGGACTTAAAAATAGTTCAGATTGAATTTCTTATGTAGAATTGTGTAATTAGACCTATAAAAGTCTGTTCATTGGGACATCCCCACCATGTCATTAAAAACCACCCTCACCCCAGAGTGGGCACCCCAAAGAGCATTTTAAAAGCATATTTTGAGAATCTCATATACACCTAAATCACATAAGGGTCATTCCATGCCAAGTCAAATCGAGTACACCATGCATCACCTCATGGATTTCTTTCTTTTTTGGTGTAATTAATGGAAAGTATCCTTAGAAACTAAATCTGAAATTTGAGCTCTGTACCTCTTCATTTTCATGCTACAGCATCAGTATTGTCATGAATAGATTCACAACGAGTACACCGGATTTTCCTATTCTCTCGAAAATTAATGTTTCACTATGATGGTCATCACCAAACCCAAATATTGAATGCTTCCTGGTTCCCGCCTTTAGACTGACTTACACAACACATCATTCTATTTGCATTTCCTGGGACCTTTAATAGGGCCCCGCTGAAGTTGTGTGCAAGGTTTCACCAACATGGTGTCTAACTGCCTTATGTAGTAAAGAGGGCTTTTCAAAGAATCTTAACTTTCAACTAATATAGACAAAATTCCCATTGGAATGTACACAGAATCCTGAACTTTGCAACCTGGATTCAAGTTCAAATCCAGTTTTGGACCTGTAGAACCTAACAATGAATTGAAATCAATATCATCACCTTATTAGCACCTGATCTAGTTATGGACGAAATTTCAGCGTAGGGGTATGTTTGGTAAGGAAATTATAATACTTGTAATTATCCTAATTGAATTATTAGTAACAGTGAACGGTTGCAAGTTAATACCCAGTTGCCAAATTTCAGGGGTGTTTCAAATGGGAATCTTTCAAAACTGATTTACATGAAGTAGGGTTTTTGAAGACCAGTACTTACGACACTTGACAAACAAGAAACTTTGCCAAAAGATGAAGAAGGACCCCTCCACCATTTTTCAAGCAGAATTGGTGCAAAATATCTGACATTGGTTTCGGGGGGGGGCAAGTACACGGTCAAATTGGACTTTTTACTTTTTGCGACAGGGGGGCATATCTCTTCCAACGAAGCTGGTATATAGTATAAGATTGTACATAAGGTAGTATTTAAGATAAGCCAGGCCAAAATTTGGAAGTTAGTTATATCACTTGAGCCATTTTTAAACCCCTGTAATTTTTCAAATTGGGGCAAGGGCATTTTTTTCTGTTCCAATATTTGCAATCTGCAGCTCAAGGTTATCCACAATGCCAAGTTTGAAGGATCTTACGGGGGTGTAGTTCTTACTTATGGCCCTCTGAAATCTGAATATTGAATTTCAACCCGGTACATGTTTTTGAGGTGGTGACCCCCCACACGCAAAATTTAACAGTGCTGCTAGCGTAAAAGGAAAAGAGGTACAGAGCTCAAATTTTCAGGATTTCAGGTTCTAATGAATATCTTTCAATACACCAAAAAAAAGAAATCCAGAGGTTGTATGGGTGGCTTGATTGTTGAATTGGCATGGAAGACCAATAAATATGATTAAATAAATAAAAAAAATGACACTATTTATATAGCGCTTTTACAATCAAGTCTAAAGCGCTTGACATTTTATTCCGCTGTCACTAGGATAAATCACATTTTTCACATATGAAAATTCGGCAGCCAACATTATGACTCCCCCAATAGACTGCCCCATTTTACACCTGGGTGAAGGAAAACAAGCGAGATAAAGTGCCGTGCCAAGGGAAATAACAGTTGGCCAACAGCGGGCTCGAACTCACAAACTAATGATCATGGTAATGCGCTTTTTTTCCACTGACCACACGTGCTCTTACCGTTTAGAGTAAAAAACCACTCATATGGAACCCCCGAAAAGGACTTCAGGCACATTTTTAATTATCTGGGTTCACCATCGTGTTCAGCGAAAAAAAAACCACTCGGAATCAACCTTTTAAAATAGAGACGGCACAATTTCCCACTTGAAAGTGGATTCAGGAATGATAAAACTATTTTCGAGATTACCGTGTAACTCAGCCAGGACCCGTCACGTAATTGTATCAAAGACACGTCACTTGGAAGCAAAAAAGTGATGACGTATCCGTGCTCGTATCTGTTACTTGACGACACCTCTCTATTTATCTCTTATCCTAATCACTTACAGATACTTACATTTGTATAGCATTAAGTCCTGCTGCATACATTCTATCTAATCTATCTTGCCAATAGTCTTGGTGTACCCTTGCATAGTGGATGCTACCAGAGATATATCGAAAAGGTTTACCATCCTTCACAAATGTGTTGTGCTCATAATCTATGCTGAAGGAACCACCGTCAACTTGCTGCAAAGCAAATCACATTTCAAATGCTAAGTTTCCAATGTCAATTTAAACAAATCTGATTTGCATGCCTTGTTTTGCCTTCTTTGATAGCTATACTAGTATAAAACTGCATTTTTGTATTTTGAACCTCTGTTTATCAAAATATAAGCCAATTATACATTCTTGTAAAGTATAGACAATGCCCAGTCACAATTAAAATTTGGTACATACATAACTTGTCAATGATTGCCCAATTTTGGCAAAACATACATGAGATGATGAGTGACCCCGTGTAACAGGCGAGGGGTGGGGGAAGGTTGCCACCCCAGAGAGCTTTGACCAAGAAGAAAAGCAGAGAAATCCAGGGGGAGGGGTAAGACATGCCAACCTAACAGCAACAATACGACATCAACTTCTGGCATAACCCGAGTGTTAGTCTTATTCAAAGAGAACCCGTACAACGAATAATATAATACAATATACTCTATAAATAATTATTGAGCACATATCGAGTGGTTTCATCGAAAAACAGAATTATATTAACCATAACGATGAATTAAAACCATCTAGTCTGACCATGCGCTATTTATAATTCGCGCTATTGTATAACGTGTTAAGCGATACGGCCGGCACATTTGTGTTATACAAGCCATAGGAAATATACATTATGAAGGCGTCACGTGTGAAGGTGTGTGACGCTAGTGTACCGTCCGTATCGCATAACACATACATATCCATATAATTGAAATAAACTCACAAGAAACTCACAGCATTATGTTTGTTTCAGGTTTATTATATAAGACAAGTAAAGTAAAGCCGAGTTGTATGCATCGAAACATCTCCAAGTTGACACTGCTTCTATCGGGCTAGGCAATCACATATATATGTGTGTGAAGGAGTGGTGCCATATCATGTTAATTGGGGTAAGGTGAAGGAGAAAGGTGAACTCCTCAAATGAAGATGGATGAAGATGGGTGATGGGTCAGTTATGAGAGTTACAGATGGTAGGGATTTACTCGGGGCAACCAGGGTTAAGTTTAGTCTATTACAATACCTCCCCCTTAAGAACAAAACCATTTTGAAATTTAATGCATTTCCAAAACAATTTTTCTTTCTTCAATTTGATTTTCTCTCATAACATCATCTTATCAAGATAAAACATATGTCCAAAACAACATCAATTCTTTGAACAGTTAAATTTTTTGGTTCCCATTTAATTAAGTTCTGTATCTTCATTATCATGCAGTATTTTTACTATTTTTTATCAGATTATTATTTATATTAACTAAAAAAAATGCCAATAAGTTCTTTCCAATTTGCAAGTCCATTGTCAAAGAATAGTCCAAGTCATATTCCATATCAGTTTACAAATCCGAATCACAAATAAAATCCGTAGTCAAGTCCGATATCAGTAGTCCGAAAAACCGATAAAATCATAACACAAGTTCACAAAATTTTGCGCTTATCTTACTGTCCATATCGCTCAACCGGTGGCCTTACTCGTTCAGGATAGCGACGTTCAGGTGGGCGCGGAGGTTGAAGTGGGGTTTCATTGCTTGGTGCTAGTGATGGTACTACAAGCATATCATCTGTAGGTGTCAAGTTTGGTGGATTACGCGTGTTGGGTGTGGTTACACTGCGATGTCTTCCATGATCTAGATGACGACTAACTATCCGATTGTCTGTTAACTTGACTTTCACTGAGACAGTACTCGTTTGCTCGAGCACAATTCCTGCTAACCATTTCTTGGGGGTATTTGGCGCAAAGTTTAAAACGTAGACTGTGTCATTTGGAAGGAACTTTCGCATAGTAGTGTGTTGATCATGATGTTCCTTTTGTAAGTTTTGTTTATTGGCAATATTATGTTGTAAGTCCGGATGAACTAGATCAAGACGCAATCGTAGTCGTCGACCCATAAGCAGCTCTGCAGGAGACACTCCTGTTGTGGTACACACAGAAAACACGATGTAAAAAATATATATGTAACGGTCATTATTAGAAACTTACAATTTATGCAAAAGCTGGTAAATATACCGGTACATAACATTATGTGAAAGTTAAACTACATATTTGATATGCATTATATTATTTTACTTATTTTATGTAAATTTACACATCGTTTTGTAAAAAGAAAACAAAAAGACATAAAATAATGTAAACAAACTCATTACATATGTGGTTTGTAAACCATTATGTAAATGCGCGTAAAAGTTAGCAAGTTTACATAAACTTATGTGAAGTCATGTCACGACACGAGCGAGCTCGGCACAATTGAAAATGGAGGATCTTGGAGAGTCGCGTAGCCTCATGGAGTCGTGGGGATTGGTGACTTATATTAACGTATTGTTCTATCTGTCCTGTTATCGATGCGTTTGGGTGTACAATATAATCATGATTTTAGACCAGGGAATATGAGCTGCTTATATATAATTCTCAGGATGATGGGTCATGACGAAAAGTAAGCTATATCGAGTCAAGTTGAACACACAGGGTCAGTACGTGTATACATAAAGTATGTGCGATTATAGTAAGCCCCTTTTGCATATGAAGTTTGGGCTCATACGATACCAACAGTGTTTACCACTGTAGTATTATTCAGGCATACAGCTGTCATTTGTAATAACTCGCCTCTCACCCCCATAAGAGTCGCCTTGTGGAAAGAAAGACTTGCCGTCAGCCAAGTAACATCTATCGGTATTGAACCTGGTGAGCATCTCCCACCTGGACTGACTCCTCATGGGCTGAATGGCGATGCCTCAATAGATTGAGAACCGAACTGGCCGATCTAAGGTTTCCTTGCAGAAGTGGGGCTATCTGGAAGCAGATCAGGGTACTGTGGTTTAGTGGAGCAGCTCCACAGACAATGGAACACCTCTTTGGTCTTCCCACTGCTTGGAGCAACAATGGACAAACAAGGGGCCCCCCCTTGGCGGATGCATGAAGGGCATCAGCTTTGTACCCATCTCTGGCTGGATCATATTTGAGAACCACAGTGTTTGGACACGATAAGAAGAACCCCCGGGAAGGTGCCCAAATTGTCAGTCACTTATACAGGGTGAGTCAGAAAAAAGTACAACCAATGAGGGATTTTTTTATGAAGAAACATTAATGGAATTTACCAAATTAATTCATGTGTTAGATAGTCGTTTAATCAGCTTCACAATAATTTCAAATTTTTAAAATCGATTAAGCCATTCAAAGGTTACACTTATTTTTGTAAAGGTATCCATTTTCTGACCCGAACAAATTGCACACTGACTGTACACATTAGACTCATTACTACTCATAATTGCTACGCAGCGTGAGGGATTCAAAATAAATTAACTGGTTGATTCTTTGGCGCCGTATTCAAATGCTACGCAGAACATGTGTTGATTGATAATGCAGAATACTTAAGATTTAATGGAATTAACAGGATAATTTAAAATGGAAAATTCTAATGCTTTATCTGTTATCCAGCCCTATATTTTGAAAATTTTACTACGTGGAAATCAAGCAAGTTGAAAAGAATGCTGCAAATTGTTGCTTCAAGTCTAAATATTGATTTTATAAAATATTATTTTGATATCTGGTTTCATTTTATAGTCTTACCCAACGATGTAACCAGACATTTCCATTTGGGGAGGGGGACCAGGAAATTAATGGGAACCATTTAACTTTTGGGGCATCACTAAAACACATTTTGCAAAGGTGAACACGGTAATCTGTCAATACTATCAATACTAGTGCGGATTCCCCCCCCCCCCGCCCTCACCCACAGACTGGTTACGTCACTGGCCTTCCCTGACATTTATTCCAAATGTTTAATTAAAGGAGGTTATGCTGCAAATGCCAAAGCTGAACGTTAATCCAAGAGTACTCTTTGGGTTACTTTAGCGTGTAACTTGTTCGGTCTTTCACATTGGGTACTTTCACTTCTGCAGCTGTAACTTTTGAACGCGTTAATCAATTTAATGCCGTAATTTTTATATGAGAGCTAACAAAACAGGGAATGTACTACAGAAAGAAAACATATGAATCGCACAGAGGGTTCTCCATGAAAAATCGCTCAATTTGGTTGTACTTTTTTTTTACTCACCCTGTATACTGTGTTGTTTTTTGAGCTGAATAAACTTGTTGAATTCTTGTCATATACTGAAGTGTCTGTGTGACTATTTTGTGTGAATTATTTTCCCTAATTTACATCTATGTTATGCAAACATTTTACATAATTGTGTTCACATGTTTACATAATTAACATGTAAACATTTTACATAATTGAGTTCAAATATTTACATAAATAGCAAGTGGAAGATTACATAATTCTGACAAGAATTATTACATAAATTATGGTGTTTTAAGTTTTACATAATGATTTGGTAAATGTTTACACAACTGATAATACATATATTTTATGTGCACTTTTACATAATTAATGTGTACATTTTTACATTTACAAGTTTTACATAATTGTTACATAAAAAGTATGGTGTTCTGTTTTTACATATATAGTAAACATGCAAATTTTTACACAGGCTGTGTAATTATTTCTGTGTGTGTATGTGGTGTGATTCTATATTTGAACAGGAAGCGAGCTAGCTTAGTTTGTACCGAACCTTTAGTCATCCGTTTCAGTCCATTTTTCAGGGTTTGGACTGCGCGTTCCGCCAATCCGTTACTGGACGGGTGGTACGGCGCTGAAGTTCTGTGTTCTATGCCATTTTGTCGTAGAAAGGATTGAAATTCCTTACTTGTAAAGGATGTAGCATTGTCCGAAACAACTACATCTGGTATACCAAACTGAGCAATGTGGTACGTAACTTGTCAATTGTGACAATTGAAGTAGTAGAATTAGTTATATGTACTTCCAACCATTTGGAATGAGCATCTACAATAACTAGAAAGTAGTGATTCATAAAAGGCCCTGCATAATCAATATGCAACCTGGACCATGGTTTCTGGGGCCATGACCAGGGGCTCATAGGAACTTTTGGTGGTTTTGCACGGTGAAGCTGACATGTTTCACATTTCTTAACCAACTCTTCAAGTTGTGCGTCTAATCCCAGCCACCAAATTACACAACGCGCAAGACTTTTCATTTTTGTTGTACCCATGTGTCCTTCATGGAGTTCTTGAAGTAGAAGTTCACGACCTTGAGGTGGAATCACAACTCTACTTCCCCAAAGAATACATCCATTTGAGACAGATAGTTCAGTCCGTCGCAAAAAGTATGGTTTCAATTCCGACGCGATTTCACCGTTGTCGTTTGGCCATCCTGACAAAATATATTTGTGTACCTTAGACAAGAATGGATCTTTCTGCGTCCAATTGCGAATAGATGTTGAATCCACTGGGGAAAAGTCCATTTGTTCCATCAACAATACTGTTTCTGGTATGGGCTGATCTTCGGCACTTAACGCATCAGCATTTCCATGTGCTGGTGTAGTTTTGAAACGTAGTGTGTAGTTGTATGATCCTAGTGTCAAAGACCAACGTTGGATCCTGCTAGAAGCATGTTGTGCAATGGTCTTATTTTCATTAAAAAGACCCAGAAGTGGTTTGTGATCTGTGCACAGTGTAAAATGTCTACCGTACAAGTATGAATGGAAGCGCTTGACTCCATATACACATGACAAACCTTCTTTCTCAATTTGTGAGTAGTTGCGTTCTGCTTGGTTTAATGTACGAGACGCGAATGCGACTGGTCTTTCACTTCCATCAGGCATTTGATGAGACAGAACACAACCTACACCATATGAAGATGCATCACATGATAACACAAGGGGCAAAGATGGGTCATAATGTGCTAATACTGTAGATGAAAGAAGCAAATCTTTTGCAGAATCAAAAGCTTTTTGTTCAGCTTCTGTCCACGACCAGCGAATGTTTTTGCGTAGTAACCGATTTAACGGTGCGACAACAGATGCCAAATTCTGAATGAATTTTCCATAGTGATTTAACAAGCCAAGGAATGATCGTAACTCAGTTACATTCTTTGGAATTGGTGCATCTTTAATTGCTTGCAATTTTTCTACACTAGGATGCAAACCTGTACTGTCAATAGTGTGACCCAAGTATGTCACCGAAGATTGCATAAAGGAACATTTATCCTTACGTAAACGCTAGCCAGCATTTTGAAGTCTTGTCAGCACTTGCTTGAGCACTTCGCGATGCTTTTCTTCAGTAGGACCTGCGATCAGTATGTCATCCAAGTAAACAACTAAATGTGGAATACCTTGTAAAAGCGACTCCATGGTACGCTGAAAAATTCCTGGTGCAGATGAAACACCGAAAGGAAGTCGGGTATATCTGTACAACCCAAGGTGTGTGTTGATTACCAGAAATTTCTGCGATTCTTCATCCAACTCAATCTGTTGGTACGCTTTAGACATATCTAACTTGGTAAAACTTTACCACCCTCCAATTTAGCAAATAGATCTTCTACCTTTGGTATGGGGTAGCAATCCAGTTTGGAGGCGGCATTTACAGTCACACGAAAATCTCCACAGATACGTATCGATCCATCTGGTTTCAAGACTGGTACAATGGGAGCGGCCCAATCTGCGAATTCAACTGGTTCCAGAATTCCTGTGTCAACCAGTGATTTGATTTCAGCCTCAACTTTGTCACGCATCGCATACGGAACACTGCGAGCTTTGCAAAATTTGGGTGCTGCATTAGCATCTACATGGATATGCGCTTTCATGCCTTGCAAATGTCCTAACTCATCCATGAACAAAACCTCATGTTCATTCAAAATCTCTTCCAGAGACGCTTGCGATATTTCGCGAATTGCTTTCCAGTCAAGACGGATAACTTGTAGCCAATCGCGCCCTAACAATGTAGAGTGGTTACCATCCACAACTACTGCATCCAGCGTAGCTTCTTGGTTGTTGTATTTTACATGCGCAGTCATTATACCCAGAACTTGAATGTTTTCACCAGTGTATGTACACAGTTTAATTGGTGTATCCCGAAGTTGTACATCTGGCCAGCATTTCTTGTACACGGCATTAGGAATCAGGGTTACCGCTGCGCCAGTATCAACTTCCAGTTCCATAGGACGATTATTTACCTCCAGTGTAACTTTCAGAGGTGGTACACCCACTGTATTTGTATCATATATTGGGTGCATGGTATAAGTGTAATCATACGTACTTGGCGTAGTAGGTGGTGTATCAGAATTGTACAGTTCAGTAGATTCTTCTACTGCCTTCACTGGTTTGCCCTTGCTTCGACAAACTTTTGCAAGGTGTCCTACGTTTTTACAAGCATGACAAGTAGCAGTCTTATACTTGCAGGTATTTGCCAAGTGTGATGTGTCGCCACAGCGATAGCATGAAGAGAACCTTGCTTCTGGGAAGGACGACCTTTAGCAGATGACTTTTTCTTCATCTGATGCACTTTGGGTGGCTGTAGATTTTGCAATGTTTGTGCATTGCGTTGCGCAGCTTCCACTGCAGTAGCCAAGTCTAGTGCCTTTTTGAAAGTAAGATCACTTTCAGACAGCAAACGACATTGAATCGTATCATTGTTTATACCGCAAACGAGATGATCTCTAAGGTGTTTTTCTAGAGTCTCTCCAAAATTACAATGACGCGACAGAGCTCGAAGTTCACTGACATAAGTACTGATCAATTCATCTGATCGTCTTGTTTCTTGTATGGAATTTGAACCGTTGCATAATTTCTGATGGTACTGGGCTGTGGTGTGCTGCCATTTTCTCTCTAAGTGTCGCCAAAGTTTCCTCACCGGGTGATTTTGGAGATACCAAGTTGGCTATGTCTTGTATGCACGGGGCCCAATCACTGTCAGAAACACATGCAGCTTTTGAGTGTCATCTGTAATTCCATTTGCACTAAAGTAGTGAGTGAGACGTTCCGAATACTGAATCCAGGATTCATCATTGGGATTGAATTCATTAATTCTACCAATATAACCGGCTGGTTGTTCTGCCATGGTGAGAGTTTTATCCTCGTCGCCAATTGAAATAAACTCACAAGAAACTCACAGCATTATGTTTGTTTCAGGTTTATTATATAAGACAAGTAAAGTAAAGCCGAGTTGTATGCATCGAAACATCTCCAAGTTGACACTGCTTCTATCGGGCTAGGCAATCACATATATGTGTGTGAAGGAGTGGTGCCATATGTTAATCATGTTAATTGGGGTAAGGTGAAGGAGAAAGGTGAACTCCTCAAATGAAGATGGATGAAGATGGGTGATGGGTCAGTTATGAGAGTTACAGATGGTAGGGATTTACTCGGGGCAACCAGGGTTAAGTTTAGTCTATTACAATACACTAGTGCGAATTTCAAATAGCACATGGTCAGACAAAATGTTTTAATTCATTTTGATGGTTAATATAATTCCGTTTTTCGATGAAAACACTCGATATGTGCTCAATAATTATTTTATGGAGTATAAATGACCGTTATTGGAAATTGCACTTTTGCAGCGAGGTTAATCCACTATGATATTTAATTTTGTAGTTATCAAAAATATGGTAGACATGAATTGGTTCATTCATAGTATTTTGGGTATGAACATTGTTCATAAACAAGTGTTCATACCCAAAATACTATGAATGAACCCTAATTTAATTAGAAATATCCTACTCTTAAATTTTTTAAATTTTATTATTTTTAGGATACAAATTTCAAATTGCACTGGATCGGTTGCAGACCACCTACCGAGAACGTTTGGAAGGTTTATTGAACAAACAAGTACAAAGGAAAACCACAAAACTTGTTTTGAACTAGCCTACTATCATAATCATCCCCATAGAAAAACCATGCTTTGATTTTCTGTCGCGCACGACAGAAAATACTAAATCATCATCTTATTACATAAAACGGCGTATTTGGCTTATTCACTTCAGGTGTGATCTAATACATTGGTAAGCATTCCAAATACATGATGTCATGAATATGCAAAAAACCCAGGTTCGAAAAACATTGGGCATGCATGTTGGGGTCACTTCTCTTTCTTCAAAATGTCTTTGTGTCTCTGCTACTGGAAATGGATTATAGTACATATTTGTAGGTGGAACTAATTTACTCCAACAACAGTCAAACCCTACACTGTCAAGCCTACAGATTCACCGATTCAGCAATGTTAACAGAATAAACCGCTAAAGGTGTCGAATTAAAGTGTTGGCTGTTGATCAACAATAACATCATGACATTGTGACCTAGCTCAAACACGTCGTAGCTCATGACCTCCCAACATGGAGTGTCTAGTAAACTTCTAGTCAGAGCAATCTCGTACTAATTGCCGGTGTGGCAGGAGATATAGTCCTCCGGACTTAGTCCGCCTACAACGCCAACGACGAAGAATAGGGCACTCGATTCAGTTGACTCTTCACGCAAAGTTAGTTTCATGCTCTATTCCGTTGTCATCTATGGAGCCCCGACTATGGTTCCCAACTACCATAGCAACATGCACGGAAAAAAATGTGACCTTGCAGAAGAGGCCATTTGGGTAGTGCTGATGCATACAGCACTCAATGGAGAACACAATAGACAGATGGGTGGTAGGACACTCAGTCACACGGACACTCACTGTATTTCAATTATACTCTGTCCAGGAGTTTAATTTCTCCTTTTCGCGGGGTTTTGCCGGTGCTAACGCATGTGCTGCAGTGTACGCACTCACATACACGCCTGTTTGGATCATTACACGCGACCATGATTGGTTGATCTAAAATTAGCTGCTGTTGTTCAACTTGTTGCTATGCTGAGGCGTGAAATGGCTTGCATCTACGGTCGTGACTTAGACGCGCAATTGAGAGAAAATAAACATCTGGATACAGTATGTATGCATGTATGACACAGCACAGGTGACGTGGTAGGAGATATAATCCTCCGGGCTCACAGTCCAGTAGCCCGAGGTTGCTCTGGCTTTTTCCGCTACGATAGCCCCTACTATCTCCTCTCCCTAAGCCAGAGCGGCAGTTCATTCAAAAAACGGGATCCACTGTCCACCAATGTGCCACAAAATCAAGAATTTTTGTATACTTACAGTCCTCTATGACACAAAATCCTTGCATGTATATGAAAACTTTGATGTCTTAGCATCCCTACTAGCTCGATTTTAAAAATACAAGCGGTGCATGCAGCTCATGCTTACATCCGTGAAATGTTGACCCTAAAAAGCACAAAATGACCGAAAATTTGAACAAATAGCTAAACACAGTAGTCTCCCACTTCCGGGTGTATGTTCGTAATTTATTGGTAATCTGCGAAAATAAGCGTGCTCGTGCCTATTGTAAAGAAAATAAACCGGGAACAATCTAGGGGGCGACTGCTATGTTTAAATTGGGATTTTTAACGGTTAAGAAATCACCGTTTCAAAATGATCAGATTTTAACCTAGTTCCAGTAACTGAAACCAGAGGGTCGGCATTATCTTGAACACTGTACGTTATCATTGAACGGCCCTCTGGTTCCAGGTAGTAGTCATTGCGTGGGTATGCACAGATAAGGCGGCAAGAATTTCCACACCGATTTAGAAAACCAAAACCAAGTTACCTCAAACTTTTCATGTGAAGAAGAATCTCACATGCCTTCTCTTCCATATGCTGCAGTTTCAGGCTTGAAAAAAAACAACAAATAACGATTTTGGACGAATTTTAGGAACAAGGCAGAATCACATTTTTCGTCTAAGTTCCCACCGAATGAGCAATACAGGTTAAAGGTCACACCCTGGTCATGGGTCATACACGTGACAAACTTACGAATATGTATGGGTATTGTTTGGAGTGTTTGAACGCGACTTCAAACGTGGTCGCTGGGGTGTCGGGCCAGGACAATGTGAACGCACGGTAGTATCACGGGCCAGTCGTTTTAATGAAGATAAATCAAGATTTTTTGGTGCTATTTTGGGCAGAGAGTAGTCAATGATATCTTTTATGAATGGACGAAGGAGGGTAGATTTTTTTTAAAACTAAGAAATATTTGGGCGACTCACCAATTTAATAAACAGTGTGTTTGGCATGCATAATATCCATGCCAGGTAGCAGATCTATCCCACGGGCGTATTGATTTTGAAAAGGAACTCTAAATGTCCACTGGAGATGAGATGAAATAACTCAGCAAAGCAATTTTAACAGGCTAGGTTTTAATGTTAGTTGAAGGTTTCCAAAAAATTATTAAAAATGTGTTATTTTTTTTATTTTTTTTATTTTTTGAGTTTTTTGAAAAAAAATATACATTTGTTTTCAGTTGTCTTTGGACATAAAAAGTAGGGTCTATGGAACGAAATGGTCCTAAAATTGAGGGTCTTATAGGCGGGCCAACATACCATAATTCATCCCGCGGTGTGAGAACCCCCCCCCCCCCCCGAGAATACCTAGTGATTACGGAGAAGGATCCAAATTTGTCCCCTCAGAAAAAATTCTTCTGTTCCTTACCCCACCCCACCCCCATTGTAAAGGTCTGGTTAGCCACTGGGTTTTGTTTATACTAATCGATCAGGCACTGTACTTGGAGTTATTTTATTAGTAAAAATATGTGCGCAAAATCACAAATACTTGCGCGATATGGCGATGCCCATTATTGCGTAAACGGGCTTTGTAAAAGGATACACGTTCAATCATAATACGAACGCCATACACGTTCAATCACTCCAAACAAGACAAATGAGCGCGTTCCTTTTTGAGTTCAATACGCCTGTCACAAACAAAACCGCTCCGTTGTTTCCTGGTTAATTTATGCGCATGCGTACTGATGCTTGAGTGAATTCTATTTTTAGATGCCGTGTAGCGTTCCGCCGATTCCCGGGCTTATACACAGACCCCGAAATCTGAAGTACAAAAATACCTTTTCACGTGAAATATATATCTACAGAAATGTAGACGGAATGTCAAAGGAACAAAAACCATGAGGGCTGCATGACGAAATTAACGGTAAAGGGTGGAATTTTGATCCTAACACTGCCACTATTTGCCGCTGCCAGGCGATTCACCACCCATCTAAAATAGACAGCTTGAAAAAAGTAAAATACATGCAGGGGGGCAGGCCAAAATATCGTAATTAAAAAAATCAAGTTAGCCTAAGTTATGCCCTCCAAATTAGAATCACGTGCATACGTATTTGGTAGTATGGGATACAGATAATTTATGCAACACCATCATCCTTTCGCCAACCAAGCTGGCCAAGCTAGATGGTTTTCAACAGACTTACATGGCTTAAGATAATTATACTAGAGACAAAACGTGATGAGAATCTTGTTACGTAAGTAGCTTGAGGTTGAATCCGAATACGCACACACGTGTGAAGGCGATAAGCATATTGTAACAATGGGTCAAATTATGTCTACGAAAAATGCTTTAAAAAGACACAATTTCAAAACATGGAATGAAAGGGTGAGAGTAGACTTCTAACTATTCATTTGGTCCCATTTCTTTCGTTTTAAATTAGTTGCCTGTTGAAAATGGCATAACTTCTGGAAACCATATGTCCTTTCAGAGTTATTTGATCTAGGGCGCGCTTGTTATTTTGGGTTGGCGAAGGAGGATGGTCCACGGATCAGAAACGAATCCCCCTGCCAGAGGCGAAGTTCATTATTTACACATATTCACGGTCTATTGCCGGTTGAAATGCGAATACAAAACGTCACTCAACGTCACATGTATGAACACGTGCTTTAGTGTGGACAGTAAGACCACCTGGTTTGGCGCCATTGTTTGTTTTTTTAAACAATTGGAGAAAATGACAAGGTCAAATTAAAAAAAAATCGCCGATTTCTCTTTGGCAGTAAGGGATGCATTCATAAAGGAAGTGGCACTGCGGTTATGGAGCTGTAATAAACATTAACGATGTGAGGTAAGTTCGGAATAATATTGTATTATTGTAGCGTGTTGTCCCAAGTCATTAACCACTACTTGCCTGGTTCCAAATGTTTTTCAGCGGTGACGCCGCAAGCTGGCCACAATCCCAGGGGACCCCCGGGTATGCGCGTCAAGATTCCGAATGTAGGTTATGAGGACTCTAGTTTTGCTGAGCAAACCTTTTGTCTTTCATGCATTCATCTTTTAACATTGGACATTATCGTATCAGCTAACGTAAAGGTTAAGCCGCTGTACATGGACTTGGTATCAACAATAAGGCCAAATGCCAAATTTAAAGTCTCTGAAATCCAAGATTTTCAAACTTACTCAAACAGGATCTTACAATACTACAGAACAAGATTCCACACGTTGTTTTGTTTTGACAAACAACCGAACGCGTGTGACCTTTGACCCTCCAAAATCCAAAAACTGGCAACCACTCAATCATGACAGTTTTAGGAGTAAATCTGCGTTTGAAAATTCATCATAGTACTTTTTCAGCGCCTTGGATGAAAACAATGTGTGGATTCTTGTTCTGTAGTATTGTAAGATGCTACAGAGTCCTGTTTGAGGTAAGTTTGAAAAATCTTGACGATGTCAGATGACTTTAAATTTGGCATTTGCTTATTGTTGATACCAAGTCCATGTACAGCGGCATAACCTTTACGTTAGCTGATATACGATAATGTCCAAATGTTAAAAGATGAATGAAAGACAAAAAGGTTATGCTCAGCAGAACTAATGAGGACTCGAGATGGGGATTATTTAGGGCATGTCACATGCCAAATATATTACGCATTTCAAAGTAATTCCATACAAGGTCTACCATGAAACACTCATAACAAATAATTAGGGAAATTATGAGTACATTTTTATTTCTTGTAAACCAATATATGAAAATATTATACTTATTTCAAACAGTATTTTATACATCATTAAAACATTGCTACTGCGCAATGATGGTCACGTGGGCGGTTACGACGGGGAAAATACAATTCTGAAATTTTCCTCGGAAAACACAGGTGAATATTGCATCCGACCTCTAAAACAAAAAAAACGACCTAACTTGCAATGACTGCTATCACGTAGTACATGTGCTGTATTTTACCGATCTAATTAGTGTCATTTCGTACCTAATTTGACAATTTAATTACAAGAGATCCCCGTATCAGGTTTTTAAGATGTCAAAATTCATAAATTCTACGGGGAAGGCATAGATTTTTCACTAAAAAATGCAACGGAGTGGCCGTTTTCATTTCTTTTTGAGATAATTAAGCTGTCATGATGGAAAATTTTATTGATCGAACTGCGCATGGGTACAACATTGACCTTGTGAAAAAACTTCTCTGAGCATGATGAGTCATCAAGCAAACTTCTGGTTCACCAGAAGCTAGCTGGCCGTCAGTGACGTCATTAATTAGCGGCGCACTTCACTAATTACCCTAATCCAAATTTCTAAAGTACAAGTGTTTGTGCCCGTGGGATAGCTCTAACTACCTGACAAGCCGTAGGTCAAAATTGAATGTCAACATCTGAGTGAAAACTTCTCTCGAGTAATTCGGAAGGCCCTTATATTTACATAAATTTTATCGCCCTGGAAGGACATATCAAAAACTGAATGGTACAGGTTGATGGACGAGTATCTAGAGCACACAAGTGGAGTGTTATTTGGACAATATAGTTTTTTGGTAAGTGTACAGCAGTATGAAAAGGCGTGCACTTCGCAAATTTCGACTGTTCTGGTTATATTTACATTTCCAGTTTACCAGCGGTACCAAAACCAGAGATCAGTAGATGATAACGAGTAGTGTTATTCAGTATTAAAGATAATGTTGACCTCTGGTTTTGGTTACCGGAACTAATTTTAACCATGAATGGAATATCAGTCAAGGAAACAATGTGCGTATAATATAATTTAGGACCAAAGGTAAAGATTTTCAATAAGTGCTGTTTTTGTACTGATTCTGAATTTGCTTATTCCGCATCGGATCCGCTGCGCACCCACCCCAGCTGAGCTTTTAGCCTTTTTCAATGCACTATCGCACGTAGCGTTGTAGGTCAGTGAGGTAGGTACTGACGACATGCAACGTAGTAACAGTCCGGGAACAATGGTGAACAATAGGGCAATCGATTCAGTTGACTCTTCACACAACATTAGTTTCACGCTTATTTCGTTGTCGTCTATAGAGCCCGGACTACGATACCTGCCGGACTTTTTAGACTATGATTCATGGATTACTTTCACACCGGGACTAATTCAATTGTCATGATTGAGCTGTGCGACATCATCGACAGCCGACACTTACTTACCGTACAAAACAGAATAAGAAAGCCTACAAATACAATCACGGTTGTCCCAAGTCTCATCCTAGTATTCCTACTTGATTTCATTTCTGCAGAAAACATTTTCTGCGTCAGTGCGTGCGACAAAAATGACTGGCGTGAGTCTAGTCTGATCATTCACTACCGATCAGTCGTCTATAAATATAGAACTATAGTTCGCAATGCAACCCTAAATATACAAGCAAATCAGACGGACCGCTCTATTTTACGAGTACGCCCAAATAAAAACGTTCATTTCGGTAGAAGTTGCTTTTACTATCTAGAACCTGATCTAGAACCAAGAACAGACAATGACAGAAGTATGGGAATTTGTACACAGTCACCGCGATGTGCTTGTCCCTCAAGCATGCAAGAGGAAAACATTGACGATCATGTGACACTGTTCACGTGACCTGGGTTCTAACCGCTTCCTTGAGATTTTGGCCCGAAATTATGCTCCAGGATCTGGAGCATAAAGTTTCTGGAGCTGGAGCGGCTTGGAGCATAAAATAATCTGGACAGGGGTGCAAAAAGTGCGGGAGCTGGGAGCGCCGCTCACAGGAAATGAGAGCTCAAATTGAGGAAATGAGACAAAAGGGTACAAAAAGAAAGCAGAACAATCTTGAGGGAAAAAATAAAGAAAAAGGAAAGAGGAAAACTGGAAGAAAAGGGGACAAACAGGAAAATAAGAGAAAGGAAAAATAGAAAGGACGGAGAAAAGATAAAATGGGCAAAGAGTTTTCATAATAGCCATTTCGGCAGTTGGGAGGAACTCTAGTAAGGAAACATAGGGAAACCCAAGAGAAATGTGATAAAAACCTTGGGGAAAGTGAGGAAAAAGGAATCCATAGCAACTTGAGGAAAGAAGCCTAGGGGAAATGCGAGGAAAGAAACCTACATAGGAGAATGTGGGATAGAAATGAAACCTGGAGGAAATTGTTGAGGGGAAACCCTAGCAAAATGGAGTTATGTAAGGTATCCACCAGTGGATCGTCGCGACCCTACTCAAACGTCCACTAGTGGAATAACTGCTGCACGTGGTCGCAGAAAAACCACATTCCGGAGTATCCGCGCACGATGTGTATATAAATTGAAAACATAAAGACCTATATAAGAGAATCCATCACCGGGCGCTGAAACTCCGTTACCTATATAAGCGACGGTGGAGTATTGTAATCCGCGCACGGACCCAGGGAATCCACCGGTGGATTACCGGCGAGCGCACTCTTTCGCTAAACATCCGTTTTCCTTATAAGCGACGGTGACGGTGGAGTATTTCTGCGCACGGGAATCCACCGGAGGATTACCTGCGCACGGGTGCGCTGAAACCCCGTTCCTTATAAGCGACGGTGGAGGATTTCTGCGTCCGTGCGCGTAAAATCCACCTGAGGATTACCTGCGCACCCGTGCGCTGAAACCCTTATAAGCGACGGTGAGAGTATGTTCGCGCGCACCGTGGACGCATGAATCCCCCGGTTGATTACCGTCGCACCGTGCGCTAAAACACCTTTTCCTTAATAACGACGGTGGAGTATTCTGCGTCCGGGCGCGGAAAATCCACCTGAGGATTACCTGCGCACCAAACCCCCGTTCCCTATAAGCGACGGTGGAGTATTTCCGCACCACGGACGCGGGGAATCCACCGGTGGATTACCTGCGAACTCGTGCGCTGACACACTTATAAGGCGGTTGGAGTATTTCCGCGCACGGACCGCAGTGAATCCACCGGTGGATTAACGGCGCACCTCGTGCGCTAAAACATCCGTTCCTTATAAGCGACGGTGACGGTGAGAGTATTTCCGCGGCACGAACGCGGGAAATCCACCGGTGGATTACCGGCGCCCTCGTGCGCGCTAAACTCCGTTCCTATAAGCGACGGTGACGGTGGAGTATTTTTCCGCGCACAACGCGGGAATCCACCGTGTATTACCGACGGTGGATATCCACTTTAATGTCCGGTTTTACTGTGTTTATTTTAAAATCATATAGTTTTTAGTTTTTTAACTTCATGATAATTTCTGTTTAGTTGGACCAGTTAAAATAGCCTTAAGTTCATTATTTATTCTTTGTTCAAGTACTTAGGATCAGGGTGGGAAAAAAGTAATATTTGGTAATCATCAGCGAACAAAATAAAATGAGGTAGAATTAGAACACTGGGGAGGTCGTTTATATATAAAACGAAATAATTGGCCCTAAAATTGGCCTTGAGGAACTCCGCAAGTGAATGGAAGCTGGTTCATAAAAGGGGTACCATTAACAAAACAACACGTTTTGTTTTCTATTAGTTATGTAATTCCTGATCCAATCATTATCAACGCCCCTGACACCATATTTTTTTCGCCTTATAAAGGAGAATGTCAATGATTTATGGTGTAAAAGGCCTTGCTGAGATCTAAGAATATACCAATTGTGTAGATATTGTTATCCAAATTTTTCATCATAGCATTTTCAATAGAGTTACATTATATGGCCATGTATGTAGACGTTTTGGGGCCTAATCCAACCTGACGAGGGGTAGTATATTATGTTTAGTAATGAACTTTAAAAATACGAATGTAAATAACTGTTTTTCAGGAGTTTAGATATCGACGGGAGTATTGATATAGGCGCTATAATTTGAAAAAAAAAAAATTTTCAATTAAGTGCTGTTTGTGTACTTGATTCTGAATTTGCTTATTCCGCAGCGGATCCGCTGCGCACCCACCCCGCTGATCTTAGCCTTTTTCAAGCACTATCGCACGTAGCGTTTGTAGGTCAGTGAGGTAGGTACTGACGACATGCAACGTAGTAACAGTCCTGGGAAACAATGTGAACAATATCGGCAATCGATTAGTTGACTCTCTCACACAACATTGTTTCACGCTTATTTTCGTTGTCGTCTATAGAGGCCCGGACCTACGATCCTGCCGGACTATGATTCATGGATTACTTTCACACGGGACTAATTCCAATTGTAATGATTGAGCTGTGCGACATCATCGACAGCCGACACTCCTACTTACCTTACAAAAACAGATAAGAAAGCGACAAATACAATCCACGGTTGTTCCCAAGTCTCATCCTACTTGACTTTCATTTCTGCAGGAAACATTTCCTGAGTCAGTGCGTGCGACAAAAAGGACTGGCGTGAGTCTAGTCTGATCATTCACTACCGATCAGTCGTCTATAAATATAGAACTAGTTCGCAATGCAACCTAAATATACAAGCAAATCAGGACGGACGCTTATTTTACGGAGTACGCCCAAATAAAAACGTTCATTTCGGTTAGTAGAAGTTCAGATAGAAGTGCACTTTTAATATCTACGAAAAAACCGGATCTAGAAACCAAGAAAAAGGAACAATGAACAGAAGTATGGGAATTTGTACACAGTCACCGCGATGTGCTTGTCCCTCAAGATGCAAGAGGGAACATTGACGATCATGTGACACTGTTCACGTGACCTGGGTTTCTAACCGGCTTTCCTTGAGATTTTGGCACCGAAAGTATGCACTCCAGGATCTGGAAGCATAAAGTTTCTGGAGCGGAGGCTGCTGGAGCAATGAAAATAATCTGGGACAGGGGTGCCTGCAAAAAGTGCGGGGGGAGCTGGGAGCGCCGCTCACAGGAACTGAGGAGCTCAAATTGAGGAAAGGAGACAAAAAGGGTACAAAAGAAAGCAGAAACAATCTTGCAGGGAAAAAATAAAGAAAAAAAGGAAAGAGGAAAACTGGGAAGAAAAGGGGACCAAAACAGAGAAAATAAGAGAAGGAAAAATAGAAAGGAAGGAGAAGAAAAGGAAAAAGATTAAAATGGGCAAAGAGTTTTCATATAGCCATTTCGGCAGTTGGGAGGAATCTAGGTAAGGAAACCTAGGGGAAACAAGAGAAATGTGATGAAAAGAAACCTTGGGGAAATGTGAGGGGAAAAAGGAATCAGGAGAAACTTGAGGAAGAAGCTAAGAGGAAGGAACTGGAGGGAAAGAAAAAGAAACCTTAGGAGAGAACTGTGGGAGTATGAGGAAATTAAACCTGCATGGGTGAAATGTGAGGGGAAAACCTAGCGATGTAAGGTAGCCACCAGTGGATCTTCTGCGACCCTACGCAAAACGTCCACTAGTGGATAATGCGCACGGTTTGGTCGCAGGGGAAAAATCCTCAGTCGGATATCAGCGCACGATGGTGTATAAATAAATTTGAAAAACATAGACCTGTATAAGAGAATCCATCACCGTGCGCTGAAACACCGTTTTCCCTATATAAGCGACGGTGGAGTATTTTCGCGCACGGACGCGGGAATCCACCGCGTCGGTGATTACCGGAGCAATCGTGCGCTAACACATCCGTTCCTTATAAGCGACGTGGAGTATTTTGCGTCCGTGCGCGGAAAACCACGGAGGAATAACTGCGCACGGGTGCGCTGAAACCCTCATTCCTTATAAGCGACGGTGGAGTATTTCTGGGCGTCCGTGCGCGGAAAATCCACCTGAGGAGTACCGCGCACTCGTGCGCTGTGAAACACCTTATAAGCGAAGGTGGAGTATTTACGCGCACGGACGCAGGAATACACCGGTGGATTACCGGCGCACGCGTGCGTTAAAACATCCGTTCCTTATAAGCGCGGTGGAGTATTCTGCGTCCGTGAGCGGAAAATCCAACGGAGGATTACCTGCGCCACTCGATGCGTGAAACCCCGTTTCCCTATAGCGACGGTGGATATTTCCGCGCCACGGAACCGCAGGGAATCCACGGTGGTTACCTGCGAACTCGTGCGCTGAAACCCTTATAAGCGGCGGTAGAGTATTTCCGCGCACGGACGCTGGGAATCCACCGGTGGACTACCGGCGCACGCGTGCGTTAAAACATCCGTTCCTTATAAGCGACGGTGGAGTTGTGGTGGAGTATTTCCGCGCACGAACGCGGGAAATCCACTGGTGGATTACCGGCGCACTCGGGCGCTAAAACATCCGTTCCTATAAGCGACGGTGAAGGTGGAGTATTTCCGCACGGGAACGCGGAAATACAAGGTGATTACCGACGGTGGATTCCCACTTTAATGTCCGGTTTATTACTGTGTTTATTTTTAAACATCAGATAGTTAGTTTTTGTAACAATTCAATGATAATTTGTTTAGTGAACCAGGTAGAAATAGCTTAAGTTCATTATTTATTATTTGATCAGTACATGAGGATCAGGGTGGGAAAAAAGTATATTTGTATCATCAGCGAACAAACTAAAATAAAATGAGGTACTGATTAGAAAACACTGGGGAGGTCGTTGATATATAAAAGAAATAAAAGTGGCACTAAAAATGAGCCTTGAGGAAATGCCGCCACGTGATGGAAAAGCTGGTTCAGAAAAAGGTACAATTATCAAAACACGCTGTTTTCTATTAGTTAGGTAATTCCTGATCCAATCATTAGCAACGCCCCTGACACAATATTTATTTAGCTGATAAGGAGATTGTCATGATTTTATGGTTGTCAAAGGCCTTTGCTGAGATTCTAAGAATATACCAATTGTGTGGAGTTGCTATCAAATTTTCGCAATTTTTACAATAGAGTTCCTTTATGGCCATGTATGTAGACCGTTTGGGCACTAAATCCCCCCCCCCCCCAAAACTGCGAGGGGTGTAAAGTATTATTATGTTTAGTAATGAAAATTAAAAATACGAATGTAAAAACTTTTTCAAGGAGTTTAGATATCGACGGGGGAGTATGATATAGGCCTATAATTTGAAAAATCATGTTTGTCGCCTGCTTTAAAGATAGGTATTACATTCGCCTGCTTTAGAAAGCTGGGAACTGTCCAGATACAAGGGGAAGAAGTAACAAATGTGGGAGGGAAAAGGGCCGGGGACACCAGCAATGGATGCGATTATTTTTCAAAAGAGTATTGACTGATGTCATCGGATGCAGGTATTGCTGTTTTAATTCAGATTAATTTAGAAGTTCCTCCGGAGCGGTTGGGGATAGGAAACAGGGTCTAGCAGAGTTGGGTAGGATGTGAAGAGGTTTGAAATCAGCATTTGTTCCGGATTTATTTAGCAAGAGGATTCCGATGTAGCAAAAAAGTTATTGAGTTCGGCACTTGCTGCATTATCAGTATCCTTTTCACCTTCACTATTATGGAAAAAATCGGTTGAAAGTTGATTTCTATTTCGGGCCCAATAAAATTGTTTGAAATTTTCATAATTCTCTGGTATTCGCTTTATTATTTTCAATTTTACTAGTTATGTATATTTTTTACTAAGACGCAATAAAGTATTTAAGTGATTGCGGGTATTTGGTGTTGTATTTATTTATTTTCATCATTGGTTTGGCCATGTATGTTTTATATAACTTTATTTAGTTTGAAGTGATTTAATTAGTCCTTTAGTGACCCATGGTTTTTTAGGGGAGTTGCGCTTAGAGAGATGGATATCTTTAATTGGACAGTGTATGTTTATGAGTTCCGACATTGGAAAGAATTTATTGTACGCTGGTATGCGGTCTCCATGGTCGGTCACCTGTTTCCAATTCAACGAGGGAAAAAATTAAAGCATGTTTCGGCCTTTTATATATTGGGCTTGAGCTGGCGCGATTTCCTTGGTATGGGTAAGGTTGGAGTAGGCCTATATTTTGTTGGGTGAGGAAGATGGGAAAGTGGTCCGAAAGATCGATAATCATAACACCAGGAGTTAATTGGGAGACGATATCTTGGTAAATATATTATCAATTAGGGAAACACTAGTACGTCCAGTTCTGTAAAGTTTTTAATCGAGTTGGGCGATCAATAGTTGAAAAAAAATCATAAGAATAGAGCATATTGATGAATTCATTAACTCGGGTGTCATTATCTATGACAGAAGGTCAATATTGAAGTCGCCCATTATATAAACTGGATTCTTATCACTAGAAATTTTGTTTTGGGGATTCCCAATGAGCAATAAATCAGAATCAATTAAATAATCTGGTTTGTAGACAATTACCCAACCACATTTGATGGAATTTAAAGAAACCTCGATGAAAATAGATCGCAATCGGCACAGGCGAGAGAGAGGTCAGGTCTCTCTGAGGACGATAACGTAGGTCAGAATTGATGAAAAGTGAGACACCACCTCCCCTTCGACCATGTCGAATGCAATTCTCAAAAGAGGAATTCTCGATGTCAACTAAGGCAGCCTCATCGTCAAAATTAAACCAAGTTGCGGAGAAACCGTACCATGTAAAATGATGTTGTAAAACTGATAAATAATTGTAAATCGTCAGAGTGCTTGATTTAGCCCCGGGGGGTCCCCACTTCTCAAATGGACAAGGGGTATCATCCCTGTCCAAGCAATCACAAAAGCACCCTAAATATTATTTTTCAAACCTGAATTTTCACCCCTAAAACCGTATCAGCGCGCAATTAATACCCCAAACAATACTTGATGGAATTTGCACCCCCCTAAACAAGTATCAGTTTAGGGTGCAAAGTTGCATTACCCTAAACAAGTATTTGTCTTTCTCATACCACTAAACAAGTACTTCATGCTATTTTACCACTTAGGCCATGGGAAATTGATTCATAAGGTCTGTTGGAGCGCGACCATCAGATTTATGATGTGGCATATATTTCATTATTTTGGAAAAAGTTAAAAAAAATTTTTCTTTGAAAAACTGATAATAAACCAAATTTTCAGTTGTCAAAAATTCAAGCATCCTTCCTTGTTCATTTTAAGCAGTATCTTGGGAGGGGTTGTAAAACAGAATACCATAAAAATGAATTTTCTCCAGATTTTTTGTCCCGCTTGTCATCATCCGGTGCACAAAAGTGAAAAAAAATGAATTTTTTTAAAAATTTGGACGAATTTAACCTGCAAATTACCCTTGTTTTGTATAAGCACTTTGGTAAACTTTTGTTTATGTAATAAATATAAGGGTATAATAGTGTTGTATTAACATGGTTTTAGATGTAATAATGAATGGTACAGGTAATAAAAAAAGTACAGAAAAAGATGATAATGAATATTGGATTCATCACTTTTAAAATATCTCCAAAAAGGAACTAAGAATCAACTTCCATTGGCCTTATACGTAACAACCCCAAAACCATATTCTTTTGGGACACCAGAGAGGCTTGTTTGAGCTTGGTGTAATTACAGGAAAAATATTTGGGGTAAAGTTAAATTTTTCAGCCAGGATATCTATCCGAGGAAGTTTATATTTAAAGGGGAATGCATTTTGAGCCAGGGGCGTATCCAACAATTCTCAGAACGGCGGCACGACTAGTCGAAAAAAAAAGTAGACGATATGGCTAATTATCGGCAACCTTCAACTTTCCATCACGCACATTTCATGTGAATTTGAAGAATATAAATTTGAAATTTGTAAGTGATACTATAACAAAATATAGGTATGATATAAAATGGGCTTATTGGTTAATTTACAAGTGTCACGAGAATTCATACAGTACGTGGCGCGGGAGGGGGGTACAAGCTCTCTCTCTCTCTATGGTCATCTCGCCTCTCGCGAAGCGGCGGAACCAAGTGCCGAGCAATGTTTGATTTCAGATACATTTTCTCATTGCAAATTTGATACAAAAACTATGATATTGTAAGTGGTTAACATTTAAAATGCAAATAGGCCAATGATCGACGGTTATAAACAGTAAAATAGAGCATTGCATGTAGGCCTAAGGTTTATTTGAACTAATCATAAAATTAAAGGTGGTCATGGAGAGTTCGTAAGCGGCATTGGCCGAAGGCGCAGAAACCTTGAGGTATTAGTTTCAAGACAGGTCGATGGGTCTAAAAATAAAGGCTCCGGGGAGAATTCGATTTAGAGAACGTTGATTTCGGCACTTATTCCGCATTTGCAGCGCAGCGATAAATCGGCATTTCCCCGAAAATTGCGAATCCGCTTCAATAATAATGCACCCAAATAAATGTCCCAAAGAGTTTATTGAAAAAGTTTATATAAAAGCTAGATGACGACATGACATTGAATAAATTATGCGTTTTAAGTACTAAAACATTGTCCGTTCATGGGTAAGTGATAGCTGTACTAAAAATCATGTGCATGGTTTCTTTACTAATTTTGAAATTAGGGATTTGAAAGCATAGGTTTGAAGACAAGTACAGAATTCCGGAACACTTTTTTAAATTTTCTTATGCTGAATGATAGGACCCTAAAGTGGCGCAAGTCCTCATTTAGAAAAATATAACCCTTTTTCTTGATTTTTGGTGATTTTTTTAGACCCTTTTCACGTTACGTACTACGTGCCTGATCCTGAAAACTATACCCTTTTTACGTACCGTGATTCTTGGACACGGATGATACCCCTTGTCTAATGGAAAGATGACCCCCCGGGGTTTTAGGCTTCATGTGTTAGCATGGAATAGTGAAAGATTACATGTGCTTATAGAGGGTTCGTGTGTATTTATGTTTTTCAGTAGTATAACTTTGACAAAAAACCTTTGGAACTGTAATATCGCGTCGTCCGTGGTTTAGAGTGCTGTCAAAAGTCAAAGGTGGAAAGTATGAGTAGAAGCGAGTCGGGCATAACATAACTAATCTACATAAAATAATAATTAACAATCAATAACCAAAAATCTTATATATTACAACAGAAATCATACAAATTTAAGTTACAAATTATACAAATACAACCGAGATTGGCAGGGAATCTAAAAAAAATAAAATCACCATAAATGAAAACTGATTGTTGCGTTGTAAACATAACCATAGAATATTACAGAGGAAATCTAAAGTGAAAATTTAGAGAGTTAGGAAAGTTTTAAAGTGGGAGACGAACAAGCAAGGAAGAAAGAAGAAAAAATTTAATATCATTTGACTTTGTTCCTTGGATGAGCGAGCGCGAGTGAGTCAAACATATACTATGTAAACCTTAAGAGGCCTACTAATACTTACAACCAACAAACAATTACAAACCATTGTTTATGTTTAACTTGGTAACTTGTGCGCTGAAACCCTTATAGCGACGGTGGAGTATTTTTCCTCCGCGCACGGACGCAGTGGACCACCGGTGATTACCGGCGCACTCGGCGCTAAAACATCCGTTACTTATATAAGCGAACGGTGGAGGTCTTCTGCGTCCGTGTGCGGAAAATCCACCGGAGGATTTACCTGCGCACGCGTGCGCTGAAACACCCTTTCCTTGAGCCGAAACGACGGACTCCACCGTGGAATACCTGCGAACCCGTGCGCTGAAACCCTTATAAGCGGCGGTGGAGTATTTCCGCGCACGGACGCCGTGATCAACCGGTGGATTACCGGCGCCCGCGTGCGCTAAAACATCCGTTTCCCTATGCCTACGCAACGGTGACGGTGGAGTATTTCCGTGCACGGGCGCAGGAAATCCACCGGTGGATTAACGGCGCAAAACTCGTGTGCTAAAACATCCGTTTCCCTATAAAAGCGGGACGGTGACGTGTGGAGTATTTCCGCGCACGAACTCGGGAAATCCACCGGTGGCATTACCGACGCACGCGTGCGCTAAAACACCCTTTCCCTAGAAAAGCGAGGGTGGATATTTCCTTTCCTCCGCGCACGGTCGCAGGGTATCTTGAAACACTATTCATATACTATGTAAACCTTGAAGTAACCAAGTAATTAAAGGGGGATGGCCCATTTAAGGATGTGAAGTTTTCATCTTGATAGATTTGGCTTCACTCCAAAACTAAACTTCCCAGCTGTACAGTTGTTCCCGCCGCCGATATTTCAATCCGTTTTGGATGCGAGAGCTAAAACGGCGTTGATTTTGTAAGTCCATAGGGAAGTGAAAATTAATATTGGTCGACCAAAATGCCACATTTTCGCTTCATAACTTGCAAACCAAACTATTCCTTTGGCTCTAAGATTTCACAGGGTAGATGAGAAAAATAGTAGCTTTCTTTCTTCTGATACCAAATCATTGAACCACTTCCGGTAAAAGCGGCGGGCTTTCCGGGGACGCGGCTATTAGCGATCGCCAGGACCCTTTAATAAACTCCCACAAAAGTCCGCACAATGATGGCCTTATATTTGTCGACTTATTACAGAGTCGATAATAGCAATAATTAAAAGAGCATTCTAATCACTAACCTCATACAAACCAATATAAGTTTAAAAAATTTACTGTGTAACTTGTGTCGCTGAAACCACAGAATATAGAAAGGAGAGTTCCCGGTCTGCCTATACCGCCTGTACAAAATCTTTGACACCAAAAATACGCCATAATTGGGGGTATTCGTGTTTTTTTATTTACCCGAAACACGCGAAACGGAACGAACGGATTCAAATCTGTGCGTATTACCGTTAAGCGTCTTAGCGAAACGCAACAAACAACAGCAGTGGTTGCGTAAAGATTTTGCATGGACCCAAGTTCGAAAGGTGTCTCTGCGGTGTCAATCCCTCCTCCTATCACATTTTGTAATGGTCGATTGAAGGCGTGGTTGTGGGCCATAACAAAATAATCCCTCATTGTAATTTGTTAAATCTTTATATTATGTTTTTGTATGATGGGAATAAGACAAAACAAACAAAAAAAAACATAAACATATGATGAAAAAAAAAAAAAATGTTTTCTTGCTTTTCTCCTCACAGTCATCACAAACATCGGTTACCATTTTTTGGTATAAAATTGGATTTGATTGAGCCCATATTATTGGTCGTGTAATGAGTCATGAGAGGGGCGGGGGGGGCGGCTCCGCCCACTGGGACTCCGGGGATCACTACCGTTGCAGCCTGACTTATAAAAGCCGACTCTAAGGCCGCAAATCACGGATTGCCCTATTCTTTCTGTATAGACTCGTAGACGTCCGCTTAGTTCTCCGACTAGAATGTGTTCTGCGACTAGCGGTGTGTGTGTGTGTGTGTGTGTGGTGTTTTGTGTGTGTGTGTGTGTGTGTGTGTGTGTGTGTGTGTGTGGTGTGTGTGTGGAGTGGTGTGTGTTTGTGTGGGTGTGTGGGGGTGTTGTGATTCGTGTCACCTCTTTAATATGAAACATGATAATTCTAAAAGATTATTATCTATAGCCCCCCACTTTGCACAGAGCTTTTGGAGGATTTTTCCCCCCAACATAATAAAAAAAAATCTTAAATAAATAAGAGAATAGGGCCCATTAACAATCGCCCCCAGCCTGCAGGAGCAACACTGTAACACGTACCGTAACCCGCATTTAATAATTAAATGGTGTTACAGTGCCTTACAATTTTAGGGTAAATACGTGTATTTACATCTACGGAGCCACCCGTTGTTTTTTAATTTTTTGAAATGCAATGTCTGTTTTACGCAGGACAAAACAAGCGTTTACTAGATACATCTTCCCAGTATAGAGTAAAACGGACAATAAATTTGAAAATAAATGGACTATATTCTCCTAAAAACGGCAAATTTACGGATATTTCCGTATTCCAAATCATTGAACTCTCTATATTTCTTTTATAAATATATCAAAAATCCAAACAATCGATGCTTTTGTTTTGTTCGACATGCAAAATACGAAGGCGTCAGCATCATGAAACGGTGAAAAATAATGTAACGATGAAATGCGGGTGCGTACCACGGACAACGCTGTTTGCAAGTAATCTGAAGACGCTTGCCAACGCATACGCCCACGCAAGATTCCGAGACGCTTAAAATGCATTTGCGAACATTAACGAATACCCCCCCTTAGCGCTTCCATGGCGGACAAACAATGGCGGCCAACCGTGATCCTCCTTTTCTATATCTGGTGGCATGAAACCTTATCAGCGAACGGTGGAAGTATTTCCGCGCACGGTCGCAGTGAATCCACCGGTGGATTTACCGGCGCCCCGTGCGCTGAAACGCCTTATAAGCGACGGTGTGAGTTATTTCCCGCGCACGGACGCAGTGAACTCCACCGGTGGATTACCGCGCCGCACTCTGCGCTAAAAACATCCGTTCCTTATAAGCGACGGTGGGGTATTTCCGCGTCCGTGCGCGAAAAATCCACCGGAGGATTCACTGCGCACATCTTGTCGCTGAAACCCCCGTTACCCTATAAGCGACGGTGGAGTATTTCCGCGCACACGCAAGGTATCCCCGGTGGCTTACCTGCGAACTCGGCGCTTGACAACCTTATAAGCGGCGGGTGGATTATTTCCGCGCACGGATGCAGTGAATCCACCGGGGATTACCGGCTAGTTGATAAACTCTGTTTTTCTGAGATAAACTTAATTTATCAAATATTTTTTATGCATTGCGCTTGCAAAAACATAGTTTATTTTTTGTGATAAACATAGTTTTTTTTCTGTTGAAAGCTAATTTTATATCACTTGAAAAACTTAGGTTATCAAATATTTTTCGCTTGCGCGTGCAAAACGTTTAGTCCACAGATAATTACTATGTTTTTTCTGATAAACTAAGTTTTTCACTTGAATAAACTAGTTTATCAGCTGATAACATAATTTTTCAAACATAGGCGCCGATGCTCAAAAACATTTGAAAAACTAAGTTAGGCACTGAAAACCTAAGTTTTTTCAACCTGAAAAACTTGATTTTCTCAAAAAACTAAGTTTATATATCAGGATAAACTTAGTTTTTTCTATACGTTAAGATTACTCTTGCCATAGGTCGTCTCGTGCCTTCATAGTTTAGTGCGAATCTAGGGGCGGACCAGGAAATTCTCATGAGTGGGGGGGGGTGGCGCCACGTCACATTATTCGCTTTTACAATTTTTTCCGGCTCGCTCTCTAGCGCACATCGCTCGCCGGGTAGACCCAAATGGTTTTTAAATGTTTTTTTCACTTTCAACTCTGGCACTCGGTTCTAAATTCTGAAGATCGGGGGGGGGGGGGATGTCCACCCCTATATTTTTATATGTTTTTCAAGCCCCAGAGCACCAAAACAACGCACAACAAAAAAGATACTTCTCTCCCTGCTGCTTCAGAATTTCCAACAGAGGAAAACAATTTGTTCTACCTGGCCGACAGCATGACCTGAAATTTTCCAAATTGTGTTCGGCAAATGGCCCCACAAAGGTCATTTCCTAGTAGAACAGTGCGCCCGCGCCCCCTGTGGGCGGCAAAGGGCATTTTTTCTACATCTACAAGGCGCCCGGCGCCCTTTGGTTTTGCCAAAAAATGGTGGGGGGGGGGGGCGCGCGCGAGGTGCGCACCCCCCTAGAAGTCCCGCCTATTAATTATAGACGCCACTGCAATGCACTGTTTCTCATGCGTCCTTCTTATTTTCATTAATTTTACTCTCTATTTATGTCCCCCACTCCGCAACGTGCCAACTACTCAACATGGTCCCCAACTCAAAATGTTTGTTGGGTTGGAAAATCTAACTTGGAAAAGTGCCAGAAAAGTGCAGATCTAGTCCGAGCTAACGTTGTCGTGCTTTGTCCTCTCCTCTCTCCTTAACAATAAAACAATTTTTTTTTGTTGCACATTTCCTCAAAAAAGTAATTTCCTCCTTCCTCGTCGTAAACACGAAGAAATACACACACTGGGAATCTGCTTAACTTAATAATAATACACTTTTGCTCATCTTATGATGGGGCGAGCCAGGATCCTTTTATTTTTTTGGTACTACAAATCACACTTAGTGTTCAGCGAGTTTTTATGAATCAATGGGTGGTATAACATGGATTTGATCCTGTTTTTCTGCCTGTCCGTTTGTATGCTGTAAAATGGAGCTTTTCGGATATAATTTAGGCAATTGTGAGGCAAGTTCAATTTTTACGCACTTCCCAGGCAGACAAAAATAATGCGAACTGGGGTAATTTAGGCTCAGATTTGCTCAAATTGTCAGTTTAGAAAGAGATGCCCAAGCAATGAAGACAGAAAATTTGTCCTTTTTTTTACAATTTAAAAACTTGGAATCTATCTGACCTGCCCCAAAGATCCTTAATCGAGAAATTTTCAGAAAATCGCACGGTTTTGGACAGGTGTCCGGGGTTGGGGTGGAAAGGGAGGGGGGAAAGGGGTAGATCAGAGCTTTTTTAATTATTTGTACTTTTGTGTTTTGTATGTGAAGCTTGTGTTCAAAAGATAGATTCGAAAAAAAAACACGCAGTTGAAGTCGTAAAAGGACTATGTATGGCCCGCGCATATGGCAAGCCATCCAGTCCATAACGTATTGCCGCAACCCGTTGGGAGAAAGTAGCAACGCGTTGCCGAACATTGCGGCAACGCGGTGCGGCGGCGGGGCCATCACAATCATGATTTTCGTGACGTAATTTTCAAAAATATGACCCACAACGCTTGCTAGATACTTTGGCACGCTTTGCAAACTTCACAACGCGTTGCGAGCTTTCACAACGCGTTGCAAGCTTCACAACGCGTTGCTAAAGGTCCACAAGCCATAAGGGGTCATAACGTATTGTCGCAACGCGTTGTGAGAAAGTCACAACGCGTTGCGACATTTCGCTGCAACGCGTTGCGACATTTGGCAACGCGTTGCGACATTTCAGCAACGCTTGCTGCTTTCGGCACGCGTTGCGGTGTCGGGCCATCAAAATTCCTGAATTTCTTTTGCCTGTGCGTATTTTCAAAAAATATAAATCCTCACACAACGCGTTGGGACCTTCACAACGCGTTGCAAAACTTGACAACGCGTTGCGGCAATACGTTAACCCTTATTGCCTTCACAAACGCGTTGTAAGTTTTTACAACGTGTTGTGAGTCGCAACGCGTTGTGAAGCCCTGGCAACGCGTTTTGTTAAGTCAAATAAGGGTCATAACGTATTGCCGCAACGCGTTGTGGATCTATTTTTTGAAATACGTCCAGAAATGCATGATTTTGATTGGCCCGCGAACGCCGCAACGCGTTGTCCAAAATGTCGCACAACGCGGTGCTACTTTCTCACAACAGTTAAAAGAAAAGTGGCTCGACGCGTTGCGGCAATACGGTTATGACCTGCTTATGGCTCTGTGACCCGTCGCAACTCGTTGCTAAGGTCGCAAGCGTTGGGAAGGTCGCAAGGCGTTGGGAAGGCTTGCAACGCGCTTTGAGTTTCCACAACGCGTTTGCTAAATACTTTGCAACGCGTTTGTTTGGTCTAATTTTTGAAATACGTCACAGAAATTCGTCATTCTAATTGGCCACGACGCCCACCGCGTGCTCCTGTTCTTGCAACGTCTTTGCTACTTTCTTCTTGCAACGCGTTTCTACTAACTTTCTTGGTCATTGCCGCGTGCCGAAAGGTTCGCAACGGTTGCGGCAATCCGTTCTGGCCTTTATGGCTTGCCATAGGCTTCCCCTCCGATTTGAAGTGTTTAAAAAAAAAAAATCCTTTTGTGATTTTCTGACCCAATAAAACGCACTAATGATTAAGCGATGCCTTTTTATATAATAAAATGGCATATCTTGGCTCATATTTGGCAATTTAGTTTTTTGTAAATTATTTAAATTCATCTCTATGGTAGGGTAAGGTATCGGGTCTTTGTTCATAATTGGATAATTAACGTGATAATTGGGATTTTCGGAGAACTGTTTCTTCTTCCAATAATCGAGGAACGTGGAAAAATACTCCGGAAAAATTTGCCTATATCCCAATCATCTCTCACCCCTCTTAAAAAGTGTTCACTATTTTCGATTTTAAAAAGGGTTCGCTATTACAAAGCTAAGCTTCAAAAAAGTTCGTATTCCTAATATTGAAAACGGTCTGGTTCGGGGTATTCCAAAATCAATAATCGTTATTGCTATAGGAATTTGATACGTGTAGATATGTCAGTACTATATTTTGCCATGTTAACAACTTCCCCAGACAGAGTTGTATAGGACTATGCTTGACGGTTACTTTTTCAAAAATCGTTCTTTTCAATGTGACGGGTAATTGGTTGGTCGGCGAACATCCGTTGTTGATATATATAATTAACATCAGTTTATTTTCTAAATATTAAAATGAATTTTTAAACTTCTTGAAACAACTAAAAATAAGAGCTAAGTTTCAGATTAAAAAGAACAATAGTTCTGATTGAATCTTATAATAGAGAAAATTCCATATTGTAACAACACTAATATATTTTACCTTCGAGAAACCCGGTATCATTGCATGGTAACTCGTTCTACTTTCATTTTACACACTGGCGCGAGGCGCGACCACAAACATGCTGAAATAGTACGTAACGGTTTTTTTGGTAGCAAAGCCCATGCCGACAGTTGGAGCCTTTCTAATTGGTTGATCACCTCTGGAGTAGTCATAGCAACTCTGACGGGTAATTCCCGATACCAGGCCAATTAAAATGTTTGGCTTCTTTACCGTTACACAGATCAAACATTCAAGCGCTTTCAAATAACAAACGTAAGTTTTTATTCTTTTGTTTTTCTTTCCTTTTAAAACTGTTTTTGTTTTTTTGTTTTATTTCTTTTGTTTTCGTTTACTTAATAAGATCGAAAATCAAACGAATTAAAAAATAATTTTAAATATGTTATGAGTTGTTTAAGTAAAATCACTCACACGGACCCGATAGAGTATTGAAGAACAAATAACCTGAGAGGCGAGTAGAGGTAGGAAGAAGGATGAAAGAAATTTGCTTTTATCATTCTTTGTTTTTTTTTTCATATTGGTTTGGATATTCCGCGCCGGACGCAGAATCCCCCGTCGCAAAAACGGATGTTTTGCGCACGAGTGCGCCGGTAATCACCGGTGGATTCCCTGCGTCCGTGCGGCGGAAATCGCCACCGTCGCTTATATGGAACGGAGTTTCAGCGCACGAGTGCTCGGTCATCCTCTGTGGAATTCCGCGCACGGCCGACAGAAATACTCCACCGTAGCTTATAAGGAACGGATTTTTAGCGCACGAGTGCGCAGGTATCCACCGGTGGATTCCCTGCTGCGTCCGTGCGCGAAATACTCCCCGTCGCTTATAGGGAACGGAGGTTTTTCAGCGCACGTGATGGATTCTCTTATATAGGCATTTTCAAAATTTATTTATAACCCAGCGTGCCGCTGATACTCCGACTCTGGATTTTCTGCGACGACCACCGTGCGCAGTTTTTCCACTAGTGGACGTTTTTGCGTAGGGGTCGCAGAAGATCCCCTGGTGGATTAACCTTACATACATGAATTGTGAGGAAAAGAAAAACTAAGGAAAATGAGGGGAAAAGAAACCTGAGGGAAATGTGAAGAAAATTGTATTTAAATTGTGGTTTAAAAAATTAAATGTGGAAAAAAAAAAGGAATAGAGGAACCGGAGATTTACAAACCAGAGCACAATATGATGTGAGGAATTTAAAGTGTTTGTGAACATAATTGTGGAAGCCAAAGTTAGAAACACGCAAATCTGAGGAGAAGAAATATGATCTAAACACCGAAAAATGGGGGACAGAAGTAAAAACGGAACCAAAATGTCAACAGTTCTTGAAGCTTAAACACTTTAGCCTAGGCAGCAGGCACTTCAAGAATCAACCCAATTGTTTTCGCATAAAAAAAAGAAAAAGAGGAACCATGCACGAAATCAATTTTCAATAATGTTAGGTTTTTTGAGGAATATAAGTAGGTAGGCCTACTAACTATATATATGATTACCTGAGTTGACCACCAGTGATCGAGTCAGCAAGCTTCACAACACAGGGGTGGGGACATGTAAGATTGAGGTCAACCAGTCCCGTGGATGGTCCATCATTTTGGGGAATCAGCCTAAAGGATGTGTCTTTGTCCAAGAACGCACAATGATTTTCATTTCAACCGGGCCGTTTCGCATCAGCAACAGTGTTCGCCATTCCCAGCTGCATATCAGGACCTGGCGTGTTCGCTTTGTTTTGAATAGGTTACCAAAAACCCAATAATTTAATGGTTATTGATGAGCGATCCAGAGAGGGGCGGACTCACACCAATTTGAATAATAATCAAAGCCTTGATACAAGCTACAAGGGATGTGAAGTGGTAGAGGATAAATCAGCAAGAAATGTTTTCCTACTTATTCTTCAAAAAAAGTATCTTCAATAGCTTAAAATACAAAAGCTTCCGGTGGGCTCTGGCATGGACCATCTGCTGGGGCGCTGCTGCCCCTGCATCCCCTTCAGGGGCCCCCAAGCCCATGCCCTAGGGTATGCCCCTGCACCCCACCTGCTTAATGTTGTGTGTCGTTCATGGGAAATACCTTTGTTGGCGCTCCCACTCTAAAATTCTGCACTATTTAGTGAAAATAAACACAATACCATACTCATTTGGGTTATTTTTAACATTTCAACATGCGGTTTATGTTTTAATTTAAGGAAGGGGATGAAGGAAGAGGAAGAGAGGGGATCGTCACATTGAGGAAATCATAGCCGAAAATCCTGCTCCTCCTGAGGAAAAAATTACTTTTTCCCACTCGAATATGGAAAATTTCCTAAGTCAAATATGCCCACGAGCATTTGGACTATGTTCATGGAGCGTACATATCTGGAGAAATATTTTAAGGGAAGACTGCACCAAAAAAATCTACCAATATATCACACTATTTAATTGTTGTTTTTAAATACCAAAGTTTTTTTTGCTCCCAAATGCTTTTTTTTCTTTCCCTTTCCCCCATCAAATCGACGGACCTTCCGTTTTCCAAAGTTATAGCAAATCAAATTCGAATGGTGTTAACACCGATTTTGCATGAATATGTTATGGTTGTTTATTTGTTTTCCAAGCTGTGAAATATACTATGTCTTTTTATTGTTATTCAAGCGGCGATATGTAAAATATTTTCTTTAGCAAAAATCCCCCCCCCATTAATCCCCTCGAAAAGTAATATGTGCTATCATTGTGAAATAAGGGACCTGTAATTATAATTTCCAAAATGCTTGCTAACTGTATATGTCAGAAGTTATCATTACTGACCTAATTTGCCAATAATAATTACAAAATAAAGTGTTTCTATACAACAAATCTTTATTTCAAAATTTCCGCTTTTAAACCCACCCCTTCAAATATCCATTTTTTTTCAATGGATTTGGCTCAAATGTTCACAGAAGGTGTATTTTGTAAGTTTGTAAAAACAGTATGGAGTTAATCTTTTATTTTTGGTCTCAATTTTTTTTTCCGGGAGGTGTCATTTGGGGGTAAAAAAAATTGATTTTGGTGGTTTTTTTTTTTTTTTAAAAAAAAAAACTTTTGGTTTTTTTTTTTTTTTTTTTTTTGCCTTTTTGAAAAATATTTTAAAAAATAAAAACACAACCTCATACTTTTTTTAAGTTTAACCTTTTATCTTCATTTAAAACAAATTAGGTTTCGGCATGTATACTTTGGAGATTAACGCTTTTGAAATCCGACACCTAAACTCCAAGATGGCCGCCAATTAAATATGCAAATTAGGTGATTTTTTGGTTTTGTTTTTTTTTTTTGTTGTTGTTTTTTTTGGTCACCCACCCCAGTTCCTCCTAGGCACCAAATATGAAGTTCATAACCATCTTCACTAAAAAACTTAAATTTTTGTGCAGATAGCTCCAGGAGCGCATTTTAATACGCTCCACATATTTGAATTCCACAATGCTCCCGCAGCGTCCATGATCATATGGAAATATGCTCCTGTAGCAGTGTAAGAAATATTCTGTCAATATTCTCCCCAGGAGCAGTATTTGCCATAACGACAGAAAGCACGTAACGTGGTACCAGCTGGACCCCCCTACCGCACCATAGCAAAATTGACGTTGTTTGGTAAATATTTAGAAATTACTGAATCCACAAACTTGATGTTTAACATGTGACCAGGCATGTAGACCCCCGGGGTGTAAACAGAATTATACTGGAATGATTTCACTGGGTTCTGAACTTGTAATAATTTTAACCGAAAATCCCTGTCAAATTGGACTGGACAAAGTTACCAAATAAAAATAGGCATTCCAAAACTGATTAAGGCTGCATTTTAATTAGAAAATTGTTGAATATTTTGCTTATTGTATTTAGAAACATGCATTGTGAGGGTTTACATGCATGGATGTTAAAAGAAAGGATTTTGTTTCTTTTCTTTTGGCATGCCAAGAAAAATTTGTGCTTAATGTGACCTCAATCCATCACTGAAATGCTTGTCACATTAGCACTAATCAATCAGCAGCTGTCTTCAAGCATGTTGTTGAACTTGTTTACTTCGCTTGTTTTCTGAGAAGAAATACTATTTGCAATAAAACTTATGATCATTTTGCGACAAAGGAAATACTTTTCATTCTGCACATTTACGTCACATTAGCAGTAAAAATGTCCAATATTATGTCACAATAGCACATTCAGTCAAATTATCATCACATTAGCACAGTTCTGTCAAAAAAAAGTCACGTTAGCAAAAGCTATGCCGCATTTTTGTCACATAACAGCCAAGTTTATGCTATTTCAAAAAGAATGATAGGAGAGAATCACTTGGTTCAATGAATTATAATTAAATCACATAAATAAATTTCAATGAACAAATTTTTTGCCCTCTGGCAAGTTTTTGGTCCCATTATTGTGCTTTCTGTCATAGGCTCCTGGAGCGTGTGCATTCAAATTTGACTCAGTCAAAGCGCAGGTCACACAAACAACACCGATCCGAATGACCGCTACTAAAAAAGTGTAAACTAAAATAGATTTGGTCAAGGTAGAACTACATTTTTGTTGGATTTCGCGTTGTTGCCATCTTTGTAATTGTTTGAAATAGGAGTATTCAGATAGCTATGGCTAATGGCTAAACTACAGCATGCTAAAGTCGGTGATAATTGATATTAGATATAAAATTGTCTTTCAAACAAATCAAATGATAGGCCTACGGATTTTAGATGCAAAGTCGGACTAAAACCTGCCGCAAAATGGCAAATAATGCTATATTGGAAACGGACAGCTCTGATTTTCTCAGTTTTCAAAAGTTACAGCATTTTCTTCCATTAAAATTAAATTACAAGAACGGTCAAGTCCGCGAAAATAACGAAAAATAAAAAAAGTTTAGGCCCAATATCTCTGTCTGATGTTACCGACTGTGGTCATTAACTCCATGGTTATATGCAGAGCCACATGGAACCAATCGGTGGTATTTCCCAGCTCTTTACCTAAGCGGGTGAAATGAGCACATCGGATTATAGTGGGATATGGAAAAAACAATAAACCAAAATATTTTTGGCACATAAGGAAGCCACATATCTTTTTTATACAACAGATTGGTCAAGTTCGTTTGCCAGAATCTGTCGGAATACGCAGTTTTGAGCATTCTCGTTCGAAGTAAAAAGGTCTTAGACAATGACTAACATAAACGGTGCAAGGGGAGTTGGTTGCGCTCTTCACAAATGCTGCGGTTTGTATTTAAAGCAATAACAGCCCACATTTGGAAGAGCGCCCCCAATTTTTAAAAATTGAGATTTTGCAACAGTTTTTGCGGTAATTCTTAGTAAAGTATACCTGCGAGTAGTAATGCTCAAAAATGCTTAGGCCTATGTCATAAAAGAACAAGCGATTTCTGTAATTAGAATCGGATTCCTGATTGTTATTAAGGACGGAGATTGGAAACGCCAATTTATGTCCGTCCATGATGAAAAATAGTGTCACCTTACGAAAATGACATCGATTCTGATCTAACTGAACCGCGGAACAACTAAAACGGATGAGCGTTAGATGGCCCGAATTTCCCGGCTATTTCAAATTGGAAGGGCGTTTTCAGCAGCCGTTGTATAATTATTATCGGCGAGTTCCGATATTAAGGGGGATGGCCCGATTTAAGGATATTAAAGTTTTTCATCTTGATTAGCGGGCTGCCGTGTCACTCCAAAACCCATCTGGAAAGTTTCGCGCGGATATTTTCAATCCGTTTTGATGGGAGAGCTAAAACGTGATTTTGTAAGCCCGTAGAACACTGTGTAAAATTAATATTGGTCGACAAAATGAGGCACATTTTCGCTCATAAAAACTTCAAATGCGAAATCCTTTGGCTCTAAGATTTCACAGGGGTAAATGAGAAAAATAGTAGCTTTCTTCTGACCAAAATGTTGACCACATCCGGGAAAATCTGGGCTTCTGGGGGACGGGCTAGTAGGAGCGGGCCATGGACTTTAAGTTATTATTTATTACAAATTCCTCTTTGCGACACATAGAGAGTTTGAGCTTTACCGTTCGCAGGTATTGTTTACTAGTCAATTACCAATGCAACTGTGAAAAAATCTCAAAAATATCCGGAAATTGGGCGGCGCTCTTCAAAACAAATATGCTGTTATTGCTTTAAGATACGATTTAGCATGCTTTCGGGTACGATTACGTAGCAGGCAACATTCAAACATAGATTTGTTGGTTTTCTTTTGTTCTTGTTTGACCAATTATCCGCATTAAAACGTTCTCAAGTATAGGTCTTCTAAAGTGAGAAAATTCGTACATTACCTCAAAAAATTTAGTTACATCACTACTCGGCTTCGTTAAATTGAAGCGGAAATTTAAATTTGCGGCTTTCTGCAATTTGACCTGGAAATATGAACTTTTTGATAATCGAGGTAAATCCGGCGAGAAAAAGTGGCGGTTAAAGCATATCAAGCTAGTCGGAAATATGACAGAAATTCCTTAATTAAACGAATTGTCCAGAATTAACTGCTCAATTTTTGATTGAGGAAATTCCCTCAAATTGGCATGAAGCGGACGACAAAGTTTTTTTTAAATCCGGCTGTAAGGCCGACACCCCCCCACCTTTTTTCTCTGATACCAGTAAGTCATGTCCCCTCTGATATTCTTATTACGTTTGCAACCAATCGTCAATGTATTACTCAGAAAAGAGACTAGTATAAGATTATAATGGTCTAGCTTGCTGCATTGAGGGCATTTGCAGTAAGTGGGTAGGTCTATTGGAGTGTGGAATGTGCAGGCGGATTTAGGGGGGAGGCCCCTTGGCGCCCCCTCTATTTTTGCAGAGCAAGGGCGCCCGGGCGCATGGGCACCGAGCGCATTGCAGATGTATGAAAATGCCCTACACGCAGGGTCGTACGCAGGGGGGGGGGGGGGGGTTGTGCGGTCGCCCCCCCAAAAAAAATTACACAAAAGGAAAAGGTTCACTTTTTGCCGATTTTTGGATAAAAAGAGTCCAAAATTTTGAGAGAAAAAGGGGAGAAAGGTCCACCTTTTGGTGATGAGGGTTCAAACGTCCAAGAAATTGACCATTTAGGGGTTAGGTCCAGTTTTCCCAAAAAGTCACTTTTTTAAAGACCGCAAACCCCCGTAAAAAAATCCATCGTACGGCTCTGCCTACACGGGGCGCCCTGTAGATGTTTAAGAATGACGGTACAGCAGGGCGAAGGGCGTCTATCGAACGGACCCGACGCTGGATAAGTGGTGTTACGCTCCCCCCCACCACCCCCGCTCTCAGGAATTTCGACCCCAGTGAGAAAAAAATGGGGTCTACCGGCGAGCGGAGCGATCGAGGGGAAAATTTGGAGCCCCCTCTATTGAGGAAAAATGGATCCGCCCCTGATGTCTATAAGTTGGACTTTTAGTGCATGTGCATTTGCCGATGACCTTCACACCTAGTAGTAATAGTAGTCCCCCTAGACCTCTAATGACCCTAAATGATATTTGACCCCTGTTTTAAAAATATTTCTGCAAATAAATGCTATGACAAAATTAAATTAACAATCACTAGTCCAGGACTCTTAAAGGCATGTTACAGAATGACCTCTTATTGCCCATTTGCCTTTGGACCTCTAATGACCCTACTTGACCTTTGACCCTGTTTATCTAAAACATTAAGTGTATAGCCAACCAAACTTGCTCAAAAGAACAACTAGCCCAAGATTCATGGGCTTTATGCGATTGACTATAATGACCCTGCATGACCTTGACCCCATTTTGTCAAATCTATAAAACTCAATTCTGCAAATAAAATGCTACGACAACCTTAATTAAAACAGAATATTTACATGGATTTACCTCTAATGACCCCTACCTGACCTTTGACCCCTTTTTGTTAATATAATATAAACATAATTCTTTCTTCAAATAGAGTCGTATAACCCAAATATTTGCTCAAAAGTACCACTGGCCCAACGCTCACAGGGGATATGTCGACTGAACTTCCTTGAGCCCTACATGACTTTTGACTCCATTTTGTCAAAATCTATACACCTTCTGCAAATATTGTGACCCTCAACCTTAATCAAAAGAACCACTGGCCCAAGACTCAAAGGGTATGCTGAATGACCCTATATATGTTATAAGCAGAAGTTTTTTTTTATTTTGAAATCTGTCGTCGGTGTCTGTCCGTCTGTCTCTGCCTGTAACCTTCACTGCGTCAGGCCCCTGATCTGATCTATTGACACTTTGCACCACATGCATCTACTACTTGCGCCGTGGCAGAGGTCTGTAGGCCAAAGGTCAAAGATCGTACTCCGTGTACCGTATTTCAGACTTTTCTGGGTAGACATTTAATATAGAAGTCCCATGGATGCAAATGAGGTATTGCCATTCATTCCGTCAAGCGCTACTGCACAACGTCATACAGTGCATGACGGAATCAATTGTAATACCTCATTTCCATCCATATGAAACGTCTACCCTTTTCTGCTCTTATTCCCCTGAAAACCTGTGTAATCTCTGTTATAGTATCCTCCATTTTGCGATTAAAAATATTATTTATTTTATTTTCTAAATTTTACTTGAGAAAAGATTTCTCACGGGAAAAGTACTTTGTTTATCATGCAAGAGAAAATGGAATTCCCCTATTGCTATATTGAGATCAGGCCAGATGTGCTTACAAGATAGAGATTGAGCTAAGTACTATAATTAGCCTGAGGTTTCCATCAGCAGTGTGTTGCAAAACAACTGAGATTGCAAAATACGTAGTTTCCCATGATGTCATTAATGATGTCATTTGTGTGTGATCAAATTGGCCAGTGTTAGGCTATATGTTTATGCATGATGATGTTGTAATATCTATTTTAAGTATTGGGAAAAACTAGTTGTGAAATGCTTTATATAAGGAGATTTTGCAAATTTGAAGCTTTGCTAGTAGCCAGTAGCTAGAAGTTACAGCTAGTTTAGATCTGGTAGATCTATGCAGTACATAGTGCCAGGATTTATTATATTTTAGATACCATGTGAGCGAAATGCTATACAGCCTGTCAAAAAAAGGGTACAATCAGAAAAAAATATGGTTAAATATGAAATTAAAAATAAGTCATTCTTACTTGGTATAATGAACAATGACCAGGCTTTCCAATGGTGTTTGTTTCATCGCATTTGCTTTTGTCAATCCAGATATATAATCAATTTACTGCAATACACCAAAATCGATTTTGTGCCACTTTTATGCATGGGCAGAGTTGTTTCGTGCAGTTATGCCATGCTGTCTTGAAGCAAAAGATTGCAAGTTAAAAAAGAAATAAAACACAGATTAAAGTAAACAAAGGAAGTCTAGTTTTATCGACTTAACACACATCTGTGACGTCACCCTATTGTTTTTTCGCTCCATTATTTTGCACG